>PVJI01019434.1:13397-31159 GCA_004026765.1 Micronycteris hirsuta | reverse complement strand
TGGATCTCTCTTGATGGCCCTTTTTTGGAAGTCTATTTTGTCTGATATGAGTATTGCTACCCCAGCTCTTTTTTCTTGTCCGTTTGCTTGGAAAACTTGTTTCCAGCCCTTCACTTTCAGTCTGTGTATGTCTTTTGTCCTGAGGTGGGTCTCTTGTAAGCAGCATATGTGTGGGTCATGCTTTCTTATCCATTCTGCTGTTCTATGTCTTTTAATTGGAGCATTTAATCCATTTACATTTAAGGTTATTATTGATAGGTACTTATTCATTGCCATTTTTTTTTTGTACCTGTGTTTCTCTCTCTCTCTCTCTTTTTCTCTTCCTTCCCTTAAATTAGTCCCTTTAGAATCTCTTTCAGAGCTGGTTTGGTGGAGGTGTATTCTTTTAGACTTCTTTTGTCTTGGAAGCTCCTTATTTGGCCATCTATCTTGATTGAGAGCTTTGCTGGGTAGAGTAGTCTTGGTTGCAGGCCTCTGGTTCTCATTACTTGGAATATTTCTTGCCATTCCCTTTTGGATTTTAGTGTATCCATTGAGAAGTCAGCTGCTAACCTTATTGGGGTTCCCTTTTATGTTACTTCCTGCTTCTGCCTCGCTGCCTTTAGGATTCTCTCTTTTTCTTGGAATTTTGCCATTTTAATGATGATGTGTCTTGAAGTGGGCCTGTTAGGGTTTCTTTTGATTGGGACTCTCTGTATTTCCTGGATTTGTGTGGCTTTTTCTCTCATCAGATTAGGGAAGTTTTCCACCATTATTTTTTTAAACAGGTTTTCCATCCCTTACTGCTCTTCCTTTCCTTCTGGTATCCCTATTATACGAATATTGTTATGTTTCATGTTGTCCTGCATTTCCCTTAATACCTCTTCATTCTTTCTGAGCCTCTTTTCCTGTTCTTGCTCTTTTTGGTTGCTTTTTTCAACCTTGTCCTCCAGCTCGCTGATCCGATCCTCTGCCTCATCAAGCCTACTTTTGATTCCTTCTAGTGTGTTCTTCAGTTCAGATATTGTATTCCTCATTTCCTCTTGGCCCTTGTGAATAACTTCTATTTCCTTTTTCATGTTGATATAGTTTTCAGTGAGTTCATTGTAGTTTCCCTGTTGTTTCTGGTAGTTTTCTGTGAGTTCATCAAGCTTCTCGAGTTTCTTGAGCTGCCTGATAACATATGCTTTGAACTCAATGTCTCATAGTTGGCTTGGCTCCGTTTCATTTATCATTCTTTCTGGGGCTTCCTCCTTTCCTTTCATTTGGGGATTGTTTGTTTGTCTTCCCATTGTTTGTGGGATTCTTCTTGCTAACCTCTTGTTCTTAAACTGTTCTGTGAAGGTCTCTGAAGCAGCGAAGTTAATTTTGTGTCACACTCTGTTTTTTGGGCTGACTCTTGTCTGGGTCCCACTCTATTCTCTTCACGATTCCAGGTTTTAATGTCTCACCTGTTGATAAAGAAGCGAGGGGAAGGGAGAATACGAAGGAAAAGAAAGCAAAAGAGAAGGAAAAAGAAAGATAAAGAAGAAAATAATTTGAAAATAACCTAAAATTAAAAAAAAATAGGAAATAAAAGGAAGAGAAAACTAGGAATACCAAATGAAGGGAAGGTAGAAGGAGTTAAAAGAATATAGAGGTACAGATAGGAAGGAGGGTGGGGAAAAACAACCAAAGAAACAAAGAGAAAACTATAGAAATATAAAAAATAAAAATAAAAAAAAAAGACTTTTGTTTGCTGGCTTCAACAGCGTCAGGCCGGGAAGGTATCAGACTTCTCCTGCTGTCTTCCTGAGCTGCACTCTCAGCTGATGTCCCGCTTCCAGCCTAGTTGCTGGGGAGTTTGCAGCACCTCCTCTGGGCCGCCTGACTTCCACCCTGAGTCAGAGTTTATGAGGTCTGTGTCTCCCATCAGTGGGTTTCAATGTAGCTCCTCTGTTTCTCCCGCACGGAGGGACTCAGTACCGCAGGTCTGGGTTGTGTCTCAGGACCTCCAGGTGTGAGCTCCGCGCCCCTGCATTCGCCAATCGCTTTTGTCTCTGGCATCGGAGCTAGCAAGCCGCAGGCCTTGGCGCCAGGTCGGGCACTTATGCCAACCGCCCCCGATTAGCTCCACGGGGTGCGCGCCCAATCCAGGAGCACTGGGGTTGGGCTTGCCTTTTAATTCAGACTCCAATTCCTCCCGCTGGGATCCCCAGCCTCTGCAGATCAGTCCCGAGGTACGCACCGACCTCCGGACTGCTGGGGACCAAGGCTCTTCCAACAGATGCGCGGGTCTGCTTTGGCAACTCACACACCCCAATCCAGCTCCCTCCCACGGAACCTGGAGCAAACCGGGAAGCTGCTGCAACTGGATCCGCAGACCTCCCGGCTCCCCGTGAGGCCCGAGGGACCCCTTCCCTCCGAAGCAGTCTCCCTACTGGCTGATCTTTCAGTTTTATGCACAGTCCTGGTTTCCAATCTTCCCCCACACCGGAATACAGCTGGGTGATCACTCTGTTCCTCAGAAAATCGTCCAGATATCCCGCCAGTGGGTCGGAGGAAAGTGATCATGCTTCTTTCTTCCCCGCCGCCATCTTTCGCCCCACCAATTTCTTAAAATAAGAAAAATACATTGTGAATATATCTTCTTACTTATCTCTCCCATTAGAAGTCACATTTGTTTCTCAAAGTAATGAAATAATGTTTCTAGAATAGAATAGCCAGAGGTAAATCAATATGGGATCTACATATTTTGGTAGAATGATTTTGAATGTGCAAACTTTCTGAAGGTTTTTGGATGAAAAAAAACAACACAGTATTTATTAATTGAGGAGAAATGCGTCTCAGGAGGGACTCCAGATTTTCAAGACTCTTTCCTCTTTTTCTTTACCATATGAAATTTTTTTCTACTCCAATTATAGATACAGAAACATTTATTACAGTACCTTGTAACTAGGCAATAACAATTTTCTTTTGCCAGGTGCACTTATTTCAATGTGACCTAACTGAGGTTGAGCCAGAAATCAGGCCACTGAAATCAGGAGGCTTGAAGTGAATACGTATGCTCTTAATAGATAAATTGCATCATCTACCTTTTCATTATTCAGCATTCATATCTGACAGTACTTTTATGTATCTTAGACACAAGCTTCTCAAATGTATATAATTTATTTGTTCAAATTGTCCCTTATTTGTCTCAATTGGACAGGGAAAGAATTGTTTTAGAGATTTCTGAGACATTCAATTCAACTGATACAGATTGTTTTTATCTAGACAAATGGTTCTCAACAGGAGGTGATTTTTCCCCTAGGAGGCATTTAGGAATGTCTGAAGACATTTTTGTTTTTCCACAAACAAATGAAGGTGGGGTTGACAGAGGTGGTATTACTGGTATCCAGTGGGTAGCAACCTGGTGTATTGGTTAGGTTCTGCAGAGAAACAGAACCTGTCAGATGGATATATAATGAGGAATTGGCTCACATGACTATGGAAGCTGAGAAGTTTCACAACCTGCCATCTTCAAGCTGAAGATGCAGGAAAGCCAGGGATGTAATTCAGTCCGAATCAAAAAAACTTGAGAACCAAGGGAACTAATGGCTTAAATTTGAATCTGAGGGCTGAATAAAATGAGATATGGTAATTCAAGTGATCAGGCAAGAAGAAAAAAATGGCAAATTCCTCCTTCCTCCCCCTTCTGTTCTATTTAGGTCCTCAATGGGTTGGCTGATACCCACCTATGTTGGGGGAGGGCAATCTGCTTTAGTAAGCGCATTGATTTGAATGCTAATCTCATCTGGAAACAGTCAAAGACACATATATCCAGAAATAACGTGTAATCTATGGGCAGTCAAGTTGACACATGAAATTGACCATCTTACCAGGATTGTTGCTAAGCATCCTACAGCACATAGAGCAGCCTATATGACAAAGATGTTTCTTGTCAAAAATGTCAATTATTGCAAAAGTTAAAAAATCCTGACCTCTTGCTTCTTCTTGGTGTCAGATGATTTCAGCTGACTTAAAAAAATTTAAAGTCTGCCTGGCCAGAAAATGTGCTTTTGATATGAACACTCTTGTATCAAAATGTTTAAAAATCTAAAATTTAGTCTTTTACTTTTCATTTTTCCAGCTCAAGAAACTTAACACCAATTTTCTAGTTGAATTTTCTCAAAATACGATCCTTAGATTATTAATGGATAACAAGGGCTCCCAAGGAGTGCTGTAAACATACCTAAAAATATAAATCTTTATATCACACTAAGTGTTTCTAGGAGCATCACATGCAATTCCATAGAGTTTTATCTAAGTTCTACTGGAAAGTACAATGAGGAGGTTTAGCAGCTGTAGAATCTTTGCTTTGCCTTAGTCATTCTCAATTAAAAATTATTGAGAACCATTGCAATAGATACTCTTCTTTATAACAGCTCCTCCTTCCCTGCCTCCTGCCAAGATGGATATGTTCATTCCTTCTCTCTGCTACTCTTTCCTACAGATTTTGGTCTTCATTCAATACCCACCTTAAGTTTCCTTGCACTGATTGATGTATTAATTTCTTTGTTCATTCATTACACATTTAGACTTTAATAAACGCCACTACCAGTATGCTAAGAGCTGGGGACACAGAAGAAAACTGCAAAGACATAGTTTCTTGATTAGTTCATTTCTGGAGGAATTCTGATCTATTTTAATACTTCTCTTCCCCTGTACCCCACAATTTAGTATTTGATCATACCCTGCTACTTAGGCTCTCAAACTGAGTTCTTTGTGTTGATTTCTCCTCCTGAACCAGAACAAAATATCTTTTTGGACTAGAGTTGCCAGATGAAGCATGGAACATTCACTTAAATTTAAATTGAAGATAAACAATAAATAATTTTTACTATGATTATATTGCAAATGTTTCATGAAACTCATTTATGTTACAAAAGATAATTCATTGAAATTCAAATGTAACTGAGCATCCTGTCTTTTTATTTGCTAAATCTGGCAATTGTGTTTAGGGCAAGTATTCTCTAATATTTTCCCTATATCTCCAAGGACATATGAGAGAGGCCTGGCTGTAAAGTGAGTACTCAAGCATTCAAAAAAATCAGCTGTATTATTCCTTTGAGGTAGACAGGAAGTTAAAATAATTTTCCTCCAAAGGTAGGGATAGTGAGCTATTTGTTCTAGATCATAGTCAGTCACTGGTTAAATCAATTGTGATCTAAAGTAAGAACAGGATTCCAGGAAATGGAGGAGCTTAAGAGGTCACTTCTGAAATGTTAAATTAGAAGATGAGAGAATCCAAGCCCTAGGAATCTTTTTCCCCAGGAGGATACAGTGGATGGGAGATTGTCATTTAGCCCTGTACATTCCAAACCTGAGTTTCACAGAGCATATTTGCATATTAATAATGCAGGGAAACAACTTGTTTCAGTTTTGGTTATTTGAATAATTGGTCATGGAAATTTAGCACCAAAAGTATTTTTTTCCATCTAGCATTTTGCTATCAATGAACATAATGCTATTTCTATAATGAACATTGTGACTGAAAATACATGGAGCTGCTCCTGAAATGTCAGCATTGATGAAATGACTTAGCTTCAATGCTCAGAAAGCATAAACTACCATTGATAAGTAAATTTGTTCTCAGCTCAGCAGGTCAAAGGTTCCATTTACAACAGCAACTACAGTTACCTTGCTATGTGGAATTTGTTGGTAAAAGTCACACATATAGCAGAGTATTATACAAACAAGAGCTACAGTCATACAAAATGTCATGATAACCTCACAATGCTTACATGTTTTTATACTTGTTTTTCATAGCCAGGAGCACTGTGTTCTAATCTTGGCCATATAAATGGGTGTTGTTGTTTTTGGGAGTTAGGGGTGTCAGAAATGAGATTACTCCTTGTTCCTGTTTAAAGCTTTCTTGCTGTTCCACTGTCTCACTGTTAGGGCCTACCTGATGTTGACCTTGCTCCTTGTTCTCAAGGTTGTAGGTTGGTTGCTATAGGGAAATGACAGCAGAGATAGAGACCAAATAACTCCAAAGTTCTTTTCCAGTTCTATGGTTCACATTACCAGTCCTCTTAAGATTGAAAGATATTGACTTTTCATCTGTCTTTAGAAGATAAAAAGTGGGGTTTTTTTTGTATTTGTTCTAGGTAATTCCAGGTGGAGAACAAAGAAACTGAAAGAGGAGGTTGGAAGATGACAGCGAGGTAGGTGAAAGCTTAACCCACTTGCTCGCGCTCCCAACTGGAACACCTAGCTGATCTGAGGAACAGAGCAAATAGAAAATGGAATCCCAGCTTATATGAAGTTTGGAAGTCAGAGATTGCAGAGGACATTAAAAGATGGACGGTAAGGGAATTTTGTGGGTGGACAGGAAAGTCACCAGGTCCTGGGCCTGGGACCGCGGCATGGCGGCTGTGGTCCTGGTTACTGCTGCTTCCCCTGCTGCAGTAGAAGTTTTGGAGGAGAGCTGGGTCAGTGATTCTAACTTTGCAGCTCCCTCCTCTCCCAGAGCAAAGAAACCAGTCCCACCTGCGAGAGACCTGGATACTTGAAGTTGCTGTGAGGATAAAGATGCAGTGGGAGACACACAGCAGGGGAGTGTGCCCCAGCTTGGTCTTTGATCACTGGCTCCAGAGTACTAGAGAAAGTGTGGAGCAGGGAGACACCTGGAGATAGGAGAAGAGCTGGGCCTGAATGGCTGTGACCTAAACAGTCTCGGGACTGGTCAGAAATTTGGGCTGTGTGAAAAGCCCGACACTTGTTAAAAACAGCAGCTGGAAACCAAGGGAAACTCACTAAAAAAAAAAAAGTGGTGCACAGCTGCTGTGCAAGGACTTCTGCCTCACAGTAGCCACTGCCAGGCCAGCGAAGAAGGAGGAGTAGCTCAGCACTGATTAGAGGAGGGCAGCAGGGGCTCAGAGAGTTAACAGTTCCCAGAGAGATTTAATTTAAGTAGGGGAACTAAACTGCCCTGAAGGGACTCTGAGAGTGCAAAGCACTCAGGCCAGAAAAGAGGGAGGAGAAGGGGTGCAGGTTGCTCCTAATCAGTGCACCTCACTGGTGACACAATGTGGTGGATTAAAGGTGCCAGCCTGGCACAGATGGACAATGGGAGCCACACAAAGCTCAGCAGGGTTGGGCTAGAGGCTGGGCAACTGTGAACATTGCAGCCCAGACCTAGCCCCCATCCTCACAAAACCGCAGGAAAGGAAAAAAGCAAAGCCCAGCCACCCTCTGCCTGCAGCAGCCAGGAAGACCAGCAGAAATGGCTGGTCAGGTTTAAAGTCAGCAGGAGGCATCCCAGCTCCCCCCACAGTGTGAGACAATAAGATCTAGAGCTCTGCAAGGACCAAAGAACCAAAGACAGAACCAGAGAGAGATCAGAAGGCTAATACCAACTGGGAAACTGAGACAAATTTTACTTTGCTATCCTACAGAACTTGCATTTTGTTTTTTACTTTTATTATTATATTTTTTGTTTTATTATTTATTATTTTTATTTTTTCTATTTCTCTTCTTTCTGTTTAGTTTTCTTCATTTTGTTTGTTTAAGTGAATTGTTTGACTGGTTTTCTTTGTCCTCCCTTTCACATTGTATTTTAATTTTTCTTCTCTCACTTCACTTGTGTTCCAATAACACACTACTCTTGGTCTTTTACTTTCTATTCTTTTTATTCAGACCATATATTTCTCTTTGTGTTATTTTTGTTCCTGTATTATTGTAAATAATTGTTGTTCTATACAACTGCATATACTACACAGCACCTCTCTCTGGTCTTGGCCCATTTCACTATCTTTTGGAGCATTATTACTGTTGTGGTTAACTTTATTCTCTCACACACTACCCCAGTTTCTATCCCTTACTTTCACTACATCTCACCATCTAACCTTGCATAAGTGCTCTGTTTTCTGGATTCAACTCACACTCTTTCTCCCCTCAAATAAGGGTCTTTTCACTTTTTCACCTTTTATAAAAAGTAGCTAGTTGGGCAAAATATTACAGTTATTGCTGTACTTCTCCAAAGGATCTTCTATCTTTTCCCTACTTGTTGGTGCTTTAAATCCAATAGAACAATCTCCCATTGTTTATTCTATTTCTCCTTCACCCTGCCACCGAACATATACAAGATAAGATGTCGAGTTGTGAACACCAGTAAACCCACTGGAGGAGGGAACCCACCAACAAAGGAACCACCAACAGGTAAAAACAAAGTACAACAAGAGAGCCCACACAAACAGAAGAAAGGAAAACCCTAGAATATCCAGACAAGGAGATCAAAGACACAATACCACTGAATCCCATAGAACTCCTACAAAAACAGCTAGCAAAGCAGAGCATCAGGAAGTGCAGAAACAAACAAAAAGAGTCACCTGAAATGGGGAGACAAAGAAAGAACCTTCAATCAAAAGGAATGGAAGACTCCTCACTAAAAGAGCTAAATGAAATGGGGGCAGAAAAGCTATCAGATATAGAATAAGGGTGCTTAAGGAACTCACAGACAACTGCAAGGAACTGAGTGGAACTGAGTGAAAAGTATGAAAAATGAAATAGAAACTATAAACAAGAACCAGGAAGAAATGAAAAATACAATTTCTGAAATAAAGAAACACACTAGAAGGAATTACAAGTAGGCTGGATGAAGCAGAGAACAAAAATAGTGAGATGGAAGACAAGGTAGAAACAAACACCCAGGTAAAGCAGCTGCATGAAAAAAGACTAAAAAAAATAAAGATAGATTAAGGGAATTCCAAGATAACATGAAACGCAACAACATTCGAATCACAGGAATACCACGAGGAGAAGAAAAGAAACAAGGGTTAGAAGCCCTGTTTGAAAAAATAATGACAGAAAAATTTCCGAACCTGGAGAGGGAAAAAGCCATGCAAGTTCAGGAAGCACAGAGGGTCCCAACCAAGATTAACTCAAAGAGGCCTACTCCAAGACACATCATAATTAAAATGCCAACTTTTAAAGACAAAGAGAGAATCTCAAAAGCAACAATGTAGAAACAAGAAGTAACATACAATGGAACTTCGATAAGGCTAGCAGCTGACTTCTCAACATATACACTACAGGTCAGGAGAGAATGGCAAAAAATATTCCAATTAATAAAAAGTAAAGGCCTGCAATCATGATTACTTTATCCAGTGAGGCTTTCAATTAAAAATAAGGAGAAATAAGGAGTTTCCCAGACAAAAGAAGGCTGAAAGAATACACCTCCACAAAACCAGCAGTACAAGATATGCTACAGGGACTGCTATAAGAAGAGGAAGAAAGAAGGAGAAAGAGAGAGAGAGAGAAGAACACAGATACGAAGGGAAAATCTGGCAATAAGTACCTATTAATAATACCCTTAAATATTAATGAATTAAATGTTCCAAAATCAAAAGACATAGGGTAGCTGAATGCACAAGAAAACATGACCTGCACATATGCTTTCTACAAGAGACACACCTCAGAACAAAAGATCTACACAGACTGAAAGTGAAGGATTGGAATAAAATATTCCAAGCAAACAGACAGGAAAAAAAGAAGCTAGGGTAGCAATACTTATATAAGACAAAATAGACTTCAAAACAAAGGCCATAAAAAGAGACTCTAAAAGACACTTCATAATACTCAAGAGAAGGATCCATCAAGATGACATAAACATTGTAAACATATAGGCACCCAACATAGGAACGCCAAAATATATAAGGAAAATCTTGGAGGAATTCAAGAAGGATCCAGACAGCAACACACACACTAGGGGATTTTAACACCCCGCTGTCAACAATGGATAGATCTTACAAACAAAATATCAACAAGGATATTGCAGCATTGAACCAGTGCCCCAGATGAGGTGGACTTAACTGATATCTATAGAGCCTTTATCCCAAGGAAGCAAAATACACATGCTTTTCAAATGCACACGGAACATTTTCAAAGATAGACACATGATAGTACACAAAACAAGCCTCAACAAATTCAAGTAAATTGAAATCATATCAAGCATCTTCTCAGACCACAAGGGCCTGAAACTAGAAACCAACCTCAAGGAAAAAACTGAAAAACACTCAACTCAGGAAGATCAAATAGCATGCTATTAAACAATGAATGGTTCAAGAATGAGATGAAGGAAGGAAATCAAAAACTTTCTGGAAACAAATGAAAATGAACTCACACCAATCTAAAACACAGAACACAGCAAAGGCTGTCTTGAGAAGGAAGTTCATAGTGATACAGGCCTATCTGAAAAAAGATAGAAACATTTCAAAATAACAACTTAACCCTACACCTACAAGAACTGGAGGAACAACAACAAACAAAGCTGAGAGCAAGTAGAAGGAAGGGAATAATCAAGATCAGAGCAGAATTAAAGGACATAGAGACTAAAACAACAATCCAAAGGATCAATAAATCCAGGAGCTGGTTCTTTGAAAAGATAAACAAAATCAAGAAGCCTTTAAGCAGACTCATCAAGAAAAAAAAGAGAGGATCTAAATAAACAAAACCGGAAATGAAAGACAAAAGATTACAACTGATACCACAGAAATACAAAGGATTGTAAGAAATTACTATGAGCAACAGTATGCCAAGAAATTTGAAAACCAGGGTGAAATGGACAAATTTCTAGAAAAATACAATCTCCCAAAACTGAATGAAGAAAAAGCAGAAAACCTGAACAGACTGATAACAGCTAGTGAAATTGAAGCAGAAACCAAAAAAAAAAAAACTCCTGTCACACAAAAGCTCCGGACTGGATGGTTTCACAGGAGAATTTTAAAAACATTTAAGGAAGAGCTAACCCCTATCCTTCTCAGACTATTCCAAAAACCAAGACGAGAGAAAACTCTCAAATGCTTTTTATGAAGCCAACATCATCATGATTCCAAAACCAGATAAAGATACAACAAAGAAAGAAAACTACAGGCCAATAGCTCTGATGAACATAGACACTAAAATCCTCAAAAAAGTACTGGCAAGCCACATGCAGCAATTCTTCAGAAAGGTCATACACTATTATCAAGTGGGATTCATCCCAGGGATGCAAGGATGGTACAATATTCACAAATCAATAAATGTAATACATCGCATAAACAAAAGGAAAGACAAAAATCACATGATCATACCAATAAAGGCTCAAAAAGCATTTAATAAGATATAGCACCTATTTATGATAAAGACACTCAGCAAAGTAGTAGTAGAGTGAGCACTCCTCAACATGGTAAAGGCCATATACAAGAAACCTACAGCCAACACCATACTCAATGGGCAAAAACGAAAAGCTTTCCCACTAAGATCAGGAACAAGACAAGGATGTCTGCTTTCTCCACTTCTATACAATAAAGTATTGGATGTCCTATCCACAGTGATCAGACAAGCAAGAGAAATAAAAGGCATTCAAATTGGAAAGGAGGCAATAAAACTGTCACTTTTTGGACATGATACCATAGCGCACATAGAAAACCCTATAGACTCCACCTAAAAACTACTTGACCTAGTAAGCGAATTTGGCAAAACAGCAGAGTTCAAAGGCAGTATTCAAAAATCAAAGGCATTTTTATACACCAAAAATGAAATATCAGAAACAGAAATTTGGAAAAAATACCATTTTCTATGGCAACAAGAAAAATAAAGTACCTAGGAGTAAATCTAACCAAGCAGGTAAAAGACCTGTACTCAGAAAACTGCACAACACCGAAGGAAGAAATTAAGGAAGACATAAGTTAATGGAAGCACATACCATGTGCATGGATGGGAAAAATTAACATCATCAAAATGTCCCTATTACCCAAAGCAATTTATAGATCAAATGCAATCCCTGTTAAAATACCAATGACATATTTCACAGACATAGAGCAAACATTTCAAAAATTTATATGAAACTGTAAAAGACCCTGAATATCTGCAGCAATTTGAGAAAGAAAAAACATAGTAGGTTGGATTACAATACCTGATATCAAACTATATTACAAGGCCAAAGTAATCAAAACAGCCTGGTACTGGCATGAGAACAAACACATAGACCAATGGAACAGAATGGAGAGCCCAGAAATAAACCCAAGTCTCTATGATCAATTAATATTTGACGAAGGGGGCACAAGCATGAAATGGAGTAAAAATAGCCTGTTCAGCAAATGGTGTTGGGAGATCTGGGCAGCTATATGCAAAAAAAATGAAACTTGATCACCAACTTACACCATACACAAAAATAAACTCAAGGTGGACATAAGACTTAAATATAAGCTGTGACACCATAAAAGTCCTAGGGGAGAACATAGGCAGGAAAATCTCAGATATTCCATGCAGCAATATTTTCACTGATATGTCCACCAGAGCAAGAGCCATAAAGGAGAGAATGATCAAATGGGACTTCATCAAAATGAAAAGCTTCTACACAGCTAAAGAAAACAGCATTAAAATCAAAAGAGAATCAACCATACGAGAAAACATATTTTCAGATGATACCTTGGACAAGGGATTGATCTCCAAAATATATAAAGAACTCACATGACTCCACACCAGGAAGACAAAAATCCAATTAAAAGATGGGCAAAAGATTTGAACAGACACTTCTCCAAGGAGGACATATGGAGGGCCAAGAGACATATGAAAATATGCTCAGCATCACTAGCTACCAGAGATATGCAAATTAAAGCCATCATGTGATAACACTTCACACCGGTGAATATGGCCACCATAAACAAATCAACAAACGAGAAGTGTTGGAGAGGTTTTGGAGAAAAGGGAACCCTAGTGCACTGTTGGTGGAAATGCAGACCGGTGAAGCCACTGTGGAAAACAGTATGGAATTTCCTCAGAAAATTAAAAATGGAAATGTCTTTTGACCCAGCAATCCCACAGTTGGGATTATACTCTAAGAGTTCTGAATCACCAATTCAGAAGAATCTATGCACCCCACTATCCTTAGTAGCACAACTTACAATAGCCAAGTGCTGGAAGCAACATAAGTGCCCATCAGTAAATGAGCAAATCAAAAAAACTGTGGTACATTTACACAATGGAATACTATGCACTAGAAGGAAAGAAGGAGCTCCTACCCTTTGTGACAGCATTGATGGAACTGAAGAGCATTGTGCTAAGTGAAACAAGCCAGGTGGTGAAAGAGAAATACCATATGATCTCACCTGTAAACGGAACCTAATCAACAAAACAAATAAGAAAGCAAAATATAACCAGAGACTTTGAAATTAAGAACAATCTAACAATAGGTAGATGGGAGGGGAGAGAAGGGTAATAGGGGATAACAGGGAACAGGCTATCAAGGACATATGTAAATAATATATAGATCAAGCCAAAAGAGGTAGGTTTGAGGGTGGGAGGCAGGGTGGGTGGGGCAGGGGGGCACATTGGGGTGAAAAATGGAGACAACAGTACTTGAACAACAATGAAAAAAATAAACAAATAAATAAATAAGAAACTGAATGGTTTACTTGTGGCAGTGATTTCAACACGCATGGTCTAGAATTTACACGTTTTGAGCACAGCTCCGTGTGATTCCCATGTGAGCAAGTGTGGATCATGTCTGTGGAATGGGAACTCTTTAATAGGAATTTGGCAAAGAGGTATCTTAAAAAATTCTGGCTTGCTGTGCCCTGCATATTACTTTAACCTGGTCCTCCTATCTGCCACCGGATCTGAATTTACATCCAATGCCTTGCTATGAGTAATCCTACCTGTTCTGCTTAATCCCATGTATAATCAATCCAATGTAAATGTGTGCTAATGCCCCTGATAAAAACCCTGGCTGGGCAAGCCACGAGGCTTTCTCCTGAGATGGGAGGAATCAGCCACGTGGCCCCGGTCTCTTTTTCCCCACGTGTCTCGGTATGAGATTCATACACGCATTGGGTCACGGTCACCCACGGGTATCGGCGGGTCCGATCTACCCCGTGTCATTTACTAACGTAAGAACTAGGAAAGATTGGAAAACTTTACTTTCTTTATAATACAGCAAATCCTTTCTTACCCAACATAGTTGTACAGTATTTTTGAAATTAATATAAATTTATTAACTAAGTACCTATTTTAAAATCATTTGAACATAATAAAATGTGCTTAATAAAATTAGTCAACGTATTTGAAAATATTTTTCTGAAAATTTTCATAAATTCACACAAGTAGAATACATAACATTCCTCATGCATCTATCACCCAGTTTCAATATCTCTCTTTATTTTGTCAGTCTTATTTTTTACAGCTACCACTATGTTTTTGTAGTGTATTTTAGAGAAAATGTCAAACATGTTCTTTCACCCTCAAATATTTATTATGCATCTGTAATGGTAAATATATTTTATATATAACCACAATGTTCTTATCATATATATATCAAAATGAACAATAATTGCTTGATATCTGTTAGTAGCCTGTCCATAGTCAAATTTCTCCACTTGTCCCCAAAATACAATTAGTTTACTCTAATTAGGATCCAAACGAGTCTACAAAGTGCATTTGGTTGAGTCCGTTAAGTTTCTTTTATAGTGAGCATAATTTGATCCATTTGTTGTAAAATTTAAGAAACATTCTAGAATTTCAGAGACTCTTGCAATTCTTAACATCATAATAATTACACTGTAGATGGCCAGATATCTGTGAGTGAGTGGTTATAGTATCAGAACATCAGACTGTGGTTTAGAACTTTGGGATAGAGAACTTCTTCAAAGTGACACACAAAGAACTAAAGTGAGATCAATGCCTTTGTTGTACAGTCTTTTTCAGAAAATATATAAAAACTTAGTTGACTTTTGTTGGCTTTGTTGTGAAAATCTTATAGCTGAAATTTTTCAACTTAAAATACCTCCAAAGTACTACTTAAAGTCAAGACTATCAGAGAAATCACAGTAAAATTTAAAGACATTTCTACTGCAGGATTTTTATGAGTGTAAGGCAGCAGTCCCCAACCTTTTTGGCCCCAGGCACTGGTTTCATGGAAGACAATTTCTTCATGGATGGGGGATGGTTGGGGGAAGAGATGTTTTTGAGATGATTCAAGTGCATTACATTCAAGCTCACCTCCTGCTGTGCATCCCAGTTCCTAACAGGCCCTGACTGGTACTGGTCTGAGGTTGAGAACCGCTGTTATAACAAAGTACCATAGGTTGGGTGGATTAAAAAACAGAAATTTGTCATGGTTTTGTAGGCTGAGAAGTCTGAAACCAGGGTGACAGCATACCTGGGTTCCAGTGAGGCTTCCTGGCTTGTAGATGGCCACATTTTTTGCTGTATCTTCACATTGCAGAAGGAGAGAATGAGAGATGGAGGAAGGAGAATAAAATGAAGGAGAGAGGGAGTGAGGGGGGGCGGAGAGAAGGACAGAGAGTGTTTCTTGGCATCTCATTTTAATAAGTGCCAATCTCATCATTAGGGCTCCACCTTCATCTAAACCTAATCACCTCTCAAGTGCCCCACTTTCAAATACTATCAAATTGGTGATAAGGATTCAATATATGACTTTTTGGGAGGGGGACCAATTTAATTCATTGCACATGGGAACCAAGGGAATGGAAGGGAATAAAGGATATAGTTCTATAAATCCCAGTACAGCACCAATGCCTTAAGATATTAGTGCCACTATTCTCTTGGAAAAAGCACAAGCAGAAAGTAAATTTGACAGTTTTTCTTTCCTTAAGTAGGAACTCCACCCTATGCATGCCTTGGATGGAGGAGGGAAAAAATGAAAGTGAGATTGTAAGAAGCATAATGGTGACCTATATAGAGTGTAGGAAAGCAAAGCTCAAAAAAGACAGGCAGAGCCCTGGCTGGTGTAGCTCAGTGGATTGAGCGCGGGCTGGGAACCAAGCGGTCCTGGTTTGATTCCCAGTCAGGGCACATGCCTGGGTTGCAGGCCAGGTCCCTGTAAGGGCCATGTGAGAGGCAACCATACACTGATGTTTCTCTCCCTCTCTTTCTCCCTCCCTTCCCCTCTCTCTAAAAATAAATAAAAAAATAAAAATCTTAAAAAAAAGACAGGCAGTTCTTTTGAGTTTCCACTAGTTCTGGGTCCAGATGAGGATGTTGTATAGCTGGACTTGGCAAATTGTTAAAAACGAGAGTGAAAGTTCTATAAGGGTAGGGTGTGGGTCTTTGTGTCATTACTGTTTCTAGCACTTAACAGAATGTCTGCCCAGGGATTGGTATTCAATCAATACATAAATATGTGGACTATGTAATCCTCATGGAATTAAAGTGACAACACATGTGCAGTGGTTATTGCGTACCTGTCAGCCAGCCTGGTATATATGAGGGGCTGAGAGGATATGAATTTATGTTTCTTGCCCTCAAGGAAGACACTCCTATTCCACAGATATAGTTTAAACTGAATGATACAATCTGTGTTTTAGGGATTCAGGGTAAGGAGAGGTGAAGTAGGCCTGAGTTCCTGGGAAGGCTAGTGAGAGCAGAGAGATCAAGCTAGACATTTCAGGAGAGGCAAGGGATTTGGGGAAGCAGAGGGAAGACAGAGCAATCAGGCAATGGGTTGGCAAAAACAAAGAACAAGGAAAGAACAAAGATGTAGAGGCTGGAATGAGCCTGGGTGAGCGCGAAGAGGCTTGCTCAAAGGTTGTGCATAAGAAATTGTGGGTAGAACTGCTTTTAGAAAGGGACTAAAGTCAGATCAATGGATGCAGTGAAACCAGGTCATGTGGATAGTACGAGGACAAGGTTGATCACATTTATTTATCTTTTCTCTTAATATTTCTGTATTTGAGTCATTGTACAGAAAATTTCCCCTACTCCCAGTTTATAAAAGATTTCACCCACATTATCTTTTAGCACTTGTATAATTTAAATTTTTACATTTAAATTCCCATCTATTTGGAATTCAATTTTATCTTTTATTTTTTGACTACTTATTTAGTAACAACTCTTTCTTTGGGAGGGCATGCGAGAAAAACACAGAAGTCAGCTTGAAGGGGCACCTACTGACAATTTGAGCATCCAAATAAATAAAAATAATGGATTATAACCCACAGAATAAAATAAGGATCCGTGAGTCTATACTGTTGTAAATAATAAATGAATACATTGATGTTTTGAAAAATAAGATATTTAGATAGTCTTAAAGTACCTCTTCATAAAATAATTATTAAATATCAATACGGACTTCCGGCCAAGATGGAGGCGTAGTTAGACACACTGTGCCTCCTTGCACAAACAAAAGAGGAAAAACAACAATTTAAAAAACAAAAACATCCAGATCTGAAAGAAAACTGAACTGAGTGGAAATCTGACAACCAAGGAGTTAAAGAAGACACGTTCATCCAGACCAGTAAGCGGGGTGGAGCCGGGTGGAGAGCGCTCGGGGAGATGCGGTTTGTGGAGTGGTACGAGTAACGCTCCAGCTGCCCAGAGAGGCCTGTGGCGGGCGCTCCTGGACAAAACACGGTGGGCACACTTGGCGAAACCGGGCCTGAGACTAGTGGACCAGGGAGTCCCTCATTCGTGCGCAGATAAACTGGGAGGAAAAGCTGAGGAGCGGAACAGACCACGCAGCCCACCAGCGCAGGGAAATAAAGCCTCAACCACTGATTGAAAACGCCTGTGGGGTTTGAGATGGCAGCCCCCACTCACCCCTCCCACTCACCCCGCAGCCAGCAAAGAAGGGTCCAACTGGCTTGTGGGTAGCTGGAGAAGTGCAGAGAACAGAGCAAGCCTCATTGTTCTCTCAGGCCCCGCCCCCACAGTGTCACAACACAACGACGTGGGTTACCCTGCCCTGGTGAACACCTAAGGCTCCGCCCCTTAAAGTAACAGGCGCACCGAGGAAAAAAATGGCCCAAATGAAAGAACAC
>PVJI01019433.1:0-31060 GCA_004026765.1 Micronycteris hirsuta | reverse complement strand
ACCAAGAAATTGAACGTATTTTTGAACAGATAATGAAGGAGAACTTTCCAGATCTGGCAAAGGAAATAGGCTTCCTGGAAATCCAAGAAGCTCAGAGAACCCCAAAGAAGCGGGACCCAAAGAGGAACACACCAAGGCACATCATAATTACATTACCCAAGATTAAGAATAAGGAGAAAATCTTGCAAGCAGCAAGAGAAAAGGAGACAGTTACCTACAAAGGAATCCCCATAAGACTGTCAGCAGATTTCTCAAAGGAGACCTTCCAAGCAAGAAGGGGCTGGAGAGAAATATTTCAGATCATGAAAAGCAAGGACCTACAACCAAGAATAATCTATCCAGCAAAACTATCATTTAGAATGGAAGGCCAGATAAAGTGCTTCTCAGATAAGGTCAAGTTCAAGGAGTACATCATCATGCAGCCTTTACTATATGAAATGTTAAAAGGTTTTGTATGAGGACTCAGGAGCGAAGGCACCAAGGCCAGATCAGCTACCGGGGAATTCAGATCAGTCACATCCAAGACGCTTGTGAGGTAAGCAAGCAAAATACAACCAGAGAAACAAAATAGAGCCAGAGACATTGAAGTTTAGAACATTCTGGCAGTAACCAGAGGGGAGGGGGAAGGGGAGAAGGGGGACAAGGGTAGTCAGGAACTGCTATAAAGGACACATGGACAACACCAAGCGGGAGCGGGGGAGCAAGGGAGGGAGGTGGGTTTGCCTGGGGTGGGGTGGGGGGAGGGTAAATGCAGACAACTTTAAGTGAACAACAATAAAATAATAAAAAAAAAGAAATCAGAAAATCCAGATTCATATGTTACTTATAAGATTTCTTCTATATTTATCATTTTGTATGTAAAATCATCTTACAAATACAATCAGTAATTAATCATCAGGCACTGTCCATTAGGGGAAAGAGATGATTATTCTGAAGAGAAGTTGATTATAAGGAAGAATGAAAACACTTTCTGATCCCTCTATTTCTCGCTTGACCAGACACAGGTTCTAGAGTGCCAGTTCCACACTCAGATGGTCTGATCATCTGAGGCACTCAGAATCCAAGAATATTCCTGTAAGATATTCCAAATAAAGGTGTGAACACTAAAAAAAAAAAAAAAGAAATTGCCCAACATTGTAGCAATTAGTCCTCTTTTTCAGAGTAAGGAATAAACTCAATTCAAAAAAAGATTATATTTTTAGGTTAATTTTTTTAAAATGTAGGCATATAGCATATATAAAAATTAACTCAAAATAGATCATTGTCATGCTGATCATAATTAACAATACTGTACTGTATATTTGAAAGTTGCTAAGAGAGTATATTTTAAAAGTTTTCATCACACACAAAAAAAGCCTTTGTAACTATGTGTGGTAATAGATATCCTGAAACTTATTCTGGTAATCATTTCACAATATATGCATATATAAAATGACTATGTTGTATACCTAAAAGTAATACAATGTCATAAGTTAATTTTATCTCAGTAGAAAAAAAGCCTAAATGCAAGAGCAAAAGCTATAAAACTCTTAGAAGAAAACAGGAATCAATCTTCATGATCTTCAATTAGGCAATGATTTCTTAGCTACGATGCCAAGGCAAAAACAACAACAATAGAAAAAATGGTTTTCATCAAATGGTTTTTGTGTGTTTAAAAGGGCACCATCAAGAAAATGAAAATATAGCCCATGGAATGTGAGAAAATATTTGGAAATTATAGGTTAGATAAGGGGTTTTTATTCAGAAAATGTAAAGAGCTCTTACAACTCAACAATAACAACACAAATATGCCAGTTATAAACTGGATAAGTAATTTGAAGAGACAGTTCTCAAAGGAGATAGACAATGGAAAATAAGCCCATGAGAAGATCCTCAACATAATTAATTATTAGAGAAATGCAAATTAATAGCATGCTATACTGCTTCACACCAGTAGGATCTAAAATAAAAAAGATAGACAATACAGATGTTGACCCACAATGAAATAACACTTTAAACCCATTAGAATGGTTATAATAAAAAAAAAAAAACAGAGAATAACAAGTATTGGCCATGATCTGGAGAATTTAGAATCCTTATGCGTTGCTGATGTTCAAAATAGTATGGCAGTTCCTCAAAAAAAAAAAAGGATTACCATGTGACCTAGTAATTCCTCTTCGGCATATATGGTCCAAAAGAACTGGAACCAGGGACCCAAACAGATGCTTGAACACCCATGTTTATTGCAGCATTATTTACAAAGCCAAAAGGTGGAAGCTGCCCAGGTGTCCGTCAATGTATGAGTGAATAAACAAAATATGGTATATCAAGACTATGGAATATTATTTACCAACGAAAAAGAATGAAGTACCAATATATGCTACAACGTGGATGAATCTTGAAAACATTATGCTAAGTGAAAGACATCTGACAGAGCAAGTCTTATATCACATGCTTCCATTTAAAAGAAATTTCTGAAACAGGCAAATCCATAGGTAGAAAATAGATAGTAGTCTTCAGGGGCTAAGCGGAAGGGAGGCTGGAGAAGGGCTGTGATTGGGTCTGGGATTTCTTTTAGGGGTGATGAAGATGTTCTGGAATTTGATAGTGGTGATGGTTACATAACCTTACAAATATACTAAAACCACAGAACTGTATGCTTTGAAAGGGTAAATTTTGTGGTATGTGAATTATAACTCAACAAAACATTTTTAGTGAATTATAGAAATGATCCCTGAAAGTATAGTCTTCAACAAAGTTTTTTTAAAAGAAAAATAAGTAGGCATTAGCTACCTGCAAACGAGTATTCATTTTTCTCATTTGTTTACCAAATCTTTGTGGAACACGGTTGGAGCCAGCGACTGTGTGATGTGCTGGGCATCACAGCATTTTGAGATCACCCCACTTAGTGGAGCCCAGATTGGAAGGGCACCAGAAGCCATATGGACAGTTGACAAAACTGGAAGCTAGCCAATACGATCATCTCTCTTCTCCGTCAAGTCATTGTTCTACACTCTTTTCACCACAAATAGGCAAACCGAAGAGGGGACACAAGCTCGTCTTCAGCTCTTTTATGATGCAGAAAAAGCTCTGATGTTTCTTAGGGGATTCAGGAAAAAGCTTTATACTCATAAAAACCAAAGACTGGAGTATTAATTTGACTTTGGAATCTAATAAAAAACATACCATGCGTCTATCTTGCCAAGAGTCTGCAATGGAAAGTGCAGTGAGGAGCGCAGCAAGTAGTCTGGGACACCGACCCTTCATTCCTCACCCTCCATTAAAAAAAGAGCTCTGTACAAAGATTGGCTGAGAATCTGAGGCCAGCTTGGTTGGACAGGAGTGGCCTGTGGGAACACCGCCTGTCCGCACAGCCTTATTGTCCCCACATGACACAGTTCGTGTCCCCTTCAGCCTTATTTGCCCCAGATCCACTCACTGGGTTTTAATGGGAACAGGGCATGAGACATTCAAACTTGGTACTCCGCCTTTATCCCCTAGGCTAATGGCGTCTTCAGGGAAAAGGGAAGCTTGGCTACTGTAACAAGACATTCCAAGATGCTGTGAAGGGACCAGGTTTGGAGTTTTGATTACCTACAAGCTTTCCCATCCTCTTAACTCTCTATCGTGGTCCTTGAGGTGCAGAGTGGTCCTCAGGATTTATCTGTCACGGGAACTGCTCTTTAACACGTGCAAGAAAAGACCAATCAAGTTTCGTTCAACTGAGTCTAACAGAGGTGAGCAGTCTTGTCGGAAGTTTAATTTTCTTCCAAATAACTTCAAGTGATTCACATTATTTCCACGAGAATTCCTTCTAATGCTGAGTCCTTACCCTGCAAGTAACTCAGCTGCAGCTCAACCAAACAAGATTTTCTGCTGCAAATGGACTCCAATCAAATGAAATAATCCCATCGGAATTCTCCTGACCTGAAGAAAAGAACATTGAAATAGTTTTAAAAAACCAAATGCTTGTGGAATGAATGCACGGAAGTGAAGCAATGTTATTTCTCTTCTGTAAATGTGCCTGTAGGTGGGTCAGTCGCGAGTTGGCCCACATCTGAAGAGGGAGGCTGCAACCTGTTCCGATGTAATGCTCGGAGCTGAACCGGGACCTGTTGAGTTTCCACTGCCATTGCCGTTCCCCTGAAGGATCTGGAAGTGCATCCTCCCTGTCAGCCCGGCCTTCTGCACGTCTGGGGGAGGATTTCAGGGTGGTCGATGGCAGTGCTCAGCTCTGGGTCCGGTGGACCTGGGACTTACATAATTCTGACCTCACAGGTCCCTGAGGAAAACGGCATTCAGGAAGCAGCCGAAGGAGAAGATCATCACAGGTATATAACACTCAACTTTGAAGGCATTTTTCTGAGTGTGTCTACAGGTTTTCTAGTGGAATTGAAAATTAAATTCACTGGAAACAGAGTCATATCTAGGATTTCTGTTCAGCAGAACTTGGAGGCAGCCATCCAGTTATAAGGATGGGGCAAGGAGACTTTTCTTGAAGCTGTGTTCCCATGGCGAGCACAAAGGTCTTGGATGTTTGTCTGGTCTGAGTAGGGGGCCATGGGAGACAGGAGAGGTGGGGAAATTCCCTTCCTCCTTGCCTCCAGCCATCCCTCAGTGCATCCACAAATGGAAACAGGCCTGGAGACTGTTCCTAGCAGACGCCATAATAATGGCTGCAAGGTCCTTGCCACCAAGAAACAGAGCAAGTTCCTGTTGACTTTAGCAAAGGGGCAATGCCAGTGCTAAAAACTCTCTCTAATGCCTCCTGCCCTGCGTTGGCCATCCTTTACAAAATATTCAAGGCAGAGCTAAAGCGTGACCTTTCACTCTAAGACGTGGAAAAAAAGTGTGTTGTAAAAGACACAGTCTGCCTTCCGAATGGCTCGTCAGCACGCAGGCAGGCTGCAGCCCTGTGCGGGCTGCTCTGACCAATGGCAAAGCTGTTTGCTCCATGGGCTCAGCAGCAGAGCTGAAGCAGAGGTTAAGGGACAAGCTGAGGCCTGGGGGACAGAAAAAGACACCTCTCTCAGTCTCTGCTCAGACTCTGGGGTGGTGGGGGTCAATCTGTGCCTCTGCCCGCAAGTCTCAGTTGGACACACTGAGGTCAGGCAACACCCCTGGCTTAGAAAGAGCATTTCATTTTGTTTTGCTTTTATATGACATGCACATCTTGCTTTGCTTTTGAAAAGTGGATCATACCATTTTGAGAAAAAAATTTTAAACAAGACCTCTCCATGTATTTACAACGAAGACCACAAACATGTCTATTTTTCTCATTACTCCAAAACACTGTTCCAGTGAAAAGCCAAAATCTACACAACGTACCTATATTATGTTTTTCTATCGTTTCACTGGTCCAGAAAAAAATCTCTAATCATCTTTGGAAATATGAATATTTTCCCATAAAAATAATTTTTTGGTTAAAAGAAATAGGGTAATAACACTGTGAGTTTTTTCCTTCATCTGAATTATATTGTATTTCAGGAACTCTGGCTTAAAACACAGGCCCTTTAAATTAACGCAGCGGCCTTAACACATCTTGTCACTCGGTACTGGGTGCTTATACAGTCGACCCTCATTATTTGTGGATTCCACAGGCGCGAATCCACGTACTTGCTCACATTTGATTGCAACCCCGGAATCAACAGGCCTGGCCTTTCCACAGTCATTCCCCGACTTGCTCAGACGCCTCCCCCCTCTTGTTTCAGCTCTTACAGTCCTTTTCCCGGTCTATCTAGGACCGCAGTTTTTGCATTTTTGTGCTTTCTATCAGTGATTTCACCTATTAGAACAGCCCCAGGCATTGTGGGGAATGTGTTCTTAATGTACAGAGAACATAGGTGTGTTTGATAAGGCACGAACTACAGTGCTGTAGTCAGTGAGTGCAATGTGAATGAATC
This sequence comes from Micronycteris hirsuta, assembly GCA_004026765.1. Lineage (NCBI taxonomy): Eukaryota > Metazoa > Chordata > Mammalia > Chiroptera > Phyllostomidae > Micronycteris > Micronycteris hirsuta. The sequence goes on along the minus strand of PVJI01019433.1, from coordinate 25,178 downwards.
AATGACACGAAATAAGGTGTCAGCAGTTCTTTTTGCAGCAAAGCTTGCCTCTGCGTTGACTTGCAAGATTTTGTGTTTATTCAGGCAAAAACTGGTCAAAACAGTTACTGCATAATTTGTTCCCAGAGGTTTGAAACAGTCAGTGAAACTCTTCAAAACTTTGATTGCATGATGTATTTTTTTTTAGAAAGTTATTGTTTGAGAATAATGTCTTTTTATACCAGGAAATAGTTATCCTGAATGACGTTGAAAACTCCCCCCCTCTTTTTTTTACAATACATGTTAAAGTAACAAGCTCTAAAAAACAAAAACAAAAACAAAAAAAAACTCGTCAGCTTCAGAACTCATCAAACCCTGTACTTCTTGCATTTTTGACGAGAAAAATATGTTTCAGCACTCGGTGCTTGCTGGGACTCGTCGCACTCGTTAGAAGTTGTAGGAGTCACGGCGCCGCCCTGTAGGAGAAAATGCTTCATCGATTGGTACTCGTCGGTTTCAGCACTCCTCACAGTTCTGGAACGAATTAACAACGAGTACCGAAGTACCACTGTATACTGACTGGTGGCTGAAACTGCGTCCAAAAGTTTACAGGAAGCTAGCCCTCTACGTCTCCTGGGTGCTAATTCAGTGTTTTATAGGGACTTTATAGAACATAACTACAGGGAATACTGAGAATTGACTGTATTGGCTTTTAGAATTGGAAAGGGCGAATCAGGATAGAGCCCGAGAACCATCCACGAGGGTGGGAGGGGCCTATCTGGCTGCAGAGGCCATTTGGGCAAGCCAGTCCCGGTGAGTCATGGGAACTCACGAGAACTCTGCAATAAGGCCCACTGGGCAAAGTGCAGTCCTGTGGATGATGGTGATGATGATGATGATGATCATCATGATCATGATCATGATGTGTGTGTGCAATGGGTGGGGAAGGAGGCAGAGGGCCATGAATGAGAGGGATGTAGCTACTTAGAAACGTGTTCTGTACTCAGTGGCTGGTCTTCACCGGGCCTGCAGCCCTGGTGGGGTGAAAGGTCCGGGGTGGGGTGGGATAATGCCTGAACTGTCTTGACTGGGTAAATTATGAATCTCAGGTACAATAATACCCTTTCCTATCTACTATTTTTGGGAGGAGCCTCCTGGTGGACGTCCAATAGAAAGCTACTATGGAAGACCCAAAGAAACAAAGAGATTCCTAAAAAAATCTAGTTCTGCCTTACATTTGGTGGGGAAGGTGATCAAACTGGCTGTCCACTGTCCAACTAACAGCAAGAGTCTTCTTTCAGCTCCGCTGCTACTGCGCATGGAAGCCCCTTTTCCTCCTCCTAGGACTCTGACTCCACCGCAGTCCCAAGTCCCCCCGCCCCCGTCCTGACGTGCTTCCCCGGGGCACACTTTTAAAGGTCCCAAGCCAGCGGATCTCTCTACCTTGGCTGCACATTAAAAGCACCTAGAGAGCTTTAAAACCACAGTGTAAGACCAATCCAATCAGAATTTCTAGGGACTGGGGCCTGAGCATGGGCATTTTTGGAATGCCCCAGGCGATTCTGACATACAGGCCCACAGTGAGGGAGGAAAGCCCAGCACAGTGATTCTCAATCCCGGCTGCATGAGAGTCTCCCTGGCACGTAAACAAAATCCAGGGTATTCGCTCAGACTCTCCCTGGAGGTGGAGGGCACCTGGGCATCAATACATGCTTTTTAAGTGCTTGAGAATCCTTGGCTTATAAGATTGCAAAGTTATCATGTGTTTGAGATTTTGAAATAAAATTTACTGGAGAAAAGCAAAGAAGAGAGAATAGAGAAAGATTTGGTGATAAATATATGAATGTGCTAACAGTGAGGTCCAAGGTCCCAAGTCCTCAGATTCTTCTGCTCCATTGAATCTTGACCTGAAAGGGAGACTGTTGGGCCAGGGCGGGGAGTAGGGTGGTTTGGGCAGAAGATTTAGGGTCACCTTGTCCCAGGAACTGACCCAGTATGAGGTCTGCTGATTGGCTGTGGGATTGGCTGCTGCAGAGGCCAGGTCGTTGGAACTGATATTAGCAGTCAGAGTGGGCTGTTCAGTGACTTCGGTGACCACTGGGGCAGCGGTTCCTTCTTGCTTGGCCTCCTCCTTTTCTCCCCACCCACCCCTTGCACAGTAGGGGAGGGTAGCAGACTGCAGAGAAGGGGCTGTCACCTGGCACGGATCACCTTTCCTGTTGCACCCACCCCCCAGCCATTGTGGCTGCTAACAGCCGCCTCCTTCTCCAGAGACCTGCTTTCTGCTACACAGGCGCTCCCCTGAGACGTTACATCGGCCACATCCCTCTGCATCCTGGCCAAGAGGAACAGCCCACAGACAGTGACGGACTGTCAGGGGAGCCCAAGTCTGACTCCCTTGCCTCAAGGTAGGATGAGTTCTGAAGGGTGGTTTGGATCAGACTACAGCTAGAATAACTGAGCCTATACCTTCACTAAGAACTTTCCCCTCATTCCCCTTCTCCTGAGAGCACTTCTCTAAGAAATTCTTTGCTACAAAAATCCCCCTGTCTCAGGCTCCACTTTGAGAAAACCAGTCCCCAAACAAGTGATTAGATAGTATGAGAGCGATGGGGAGGGTGGGGCAGGAAGACTATGAACTTGGGAGTCAGGTATATGTGGGTTCAGCCTCAATTTCATCATTTCTTAGCTGCATGAATCCATCAAGTTACTTGGACACAATTAACCTGTTTCCTTCTCTATCTAGTATAGGATGGCCACACATCCCTTGCAAGGATGTCATGATGATGACATTAAACGCAATAAGAGAATGGATATGTAAGTCCATGGCACATAGTAGGCATTCAGTAATGCTACTTCCCATACCTCCTGAAACTTTCATACCATCTCCTTTAAACGTGGCCCTCCGCTATTCCCTTTGGTCCCTCATGCACCATGATTTTCTTACTCTCTCTCGATTCTCTTCCTCCCTCTTCTCTTTTATAGCTTCCTTTTACTATCTCCTTTCCTCCAGGGTTTCAGCACCTCATTTTTTGTAATGCTTTCCACTTCTCCCATCCATAATAAACTCAGAAAAATGCACGGCAATACCCAGAAATACAGACCCTCATTCAGGGGCCATGGCCGGGGAAGCTGGAGTCAGGTTATCAGTTTTTGCCAGCTCAGCAGAGTTATATTGGGGTTAGTTTTGTAATAAGACCCAGGGGTCTAGTTTGTGGCTTTTCCTGAAATAGTGTTCAGCCAGGGAAGGATATACTATTTTCCTTGTAAGATGAAAATAAAGGCCATTAAAAACCAATCATACTAGTGCTTGACATAAGAGCCCTCATTAACATCATCTTACTCATGTGGGACAAATGGTGGGGCAGAAGGGAGCTGGTCCCCACCGCCAGGACGTAACACAAGAGTTTACTGGCGAGGCCACGGACTGGCTGTGGGACTTCGGGGAGGTTGCATAACCTCCTCAGAGCCCAGTTTCTCTGTCACCAGAAAGCCTCTATAGCAAAACATGCGCCAGCTACTTCACAAGGGACCTTCTACAGTTCATAAAATATTACTTGGGAAGCTCTGGAACTCTCTGAAGAAACTGATGATGTACAATGCATTTTGTTACTAATATTCTTGTTTTTTTAAAAAGACTTTATTTTTAAATTTTATTTATTTTTAGAGAAAAGGGAATGGAGGGAGAAAGAGGGAGACTGATCAGCTGCTTCTTGCAATCCCCCAACCAGGGACCTGGCCTGCAACCCAGGCGTGTGCCCTGACTAGCAATCAAACCAGCAGCCTTTTGATTTGTGGGACAACTCCCAACCCACTGAGCTGCACCGGTCAGGGCACTAATACTCTTGTTAATCATGCTACAAAACCATTGCAAATCGACTCGCTGGGTCATGGAGTATACTGTTAATCACGCCTGTCCTGGTAACATTCTACACTGAAGATGGGGGAAATCTGAGAGTCACACATTAGCCTCGAGTCCCCAACACCTGCTGCTCAACTGGATTTTAAAATAATAATAACTATTATTGTAAGCCTAGTGAAACAGGCTGGGCTTATGATAATAGTCTTTATTGGTTGGCACTCCAAAAGTAATTAACACTTTGTTGTCTGCTCAGTTTGTTTTTCTTTCCTGCTCTGGCATTGCTACTCTCTTCTGGGCGCTCCTTTTCTACTCCCTGGTCCTAGTGGGGCTTCCATCATGGGCTGTCGGTGCCTAATCAGTTTGCCTTATGCTCTGCAGGAAGGGTGGGCACATGACCCAGCTTTGGCTAGCTTTGGTTCATTTCTCTCTGGTCACAGGGATTGGTCCAAGGGGTGGCGGATTCATTACATCAATCAGAATCCTTTCCCAGCAATTTGAGACAAGAGGGAGAAAGATAGCACCCTCTACCTTTTTTAAAACAAGCACTTAGAATGAGGCCCACCACCCATCTTTCCATTTAGATAGATGTCCTTCTTCCTCCAATATATTATATTAAAAAATAGGTGTGATTAATCCTAAAATATCAATTCAAAAGAACCTATGCACCCCAATGTTCATGGCAGCATTATTTACAATAGCCAAGTGCTGTAAACAGCCTAAGTGCCCATCAGTAGACGAGTGGATCAAAACACTGTGGTACATTTACACAATGGAATACAACACAGCAGAAAGAAAGAAGGAACTCCTATCTTTTGCAACAGCATGGATGGAACTGGAGAGCATTATGCTAAGTGAAATAAGCCAGGCAGTGAAAGAAAAATACCAAATGATATCACCTATAAGTGGAACCTAATAAAAACAAACAAACAAGTGAGCAAAATGGAACCAGACACATGGAAATAAAGAACAAACTGACAGTGACCAGAGGGGATGGCGGAGGGGACAATGGGGGAAAGAAGGGGAAGTGTCAAGCCAAGGAACATGTATAAAGGACACATGGACAAAGACAAGGGGTGGGGGGATTAAATGTGGGAGGTGGGGGTGGGTGGGGTAGGGGAGAGTAATGGGGGAAAAATGGGGACAACTGTGATTGAACAACAATAAAAAAATAAAAAATAATAAAAACCAAAAACACACAAAAAATATGCATGATTAGAATAAAATGAGTCCATTAAGTTAATATATTACAAGTATTTAAATATTATTATACAGAGAAATAGGACTAATATTGTGGTGCAAGTGATATATGACTTAATAGTAAACATGTCTGTTGGGTAGGAAGGGCATGATTTGATCAATATTCTATCCAATACATTAGAAATAAGCCATCTTATCATTTACTACTCTTTCCAAAATAGGATGTTGTAGAGCATCGAGCCTGGAACAGCTGCCACACAGGGACACTTTCCTCCTCCTCTGTCGTCAGAGCACTTCTCAGGGGCCGCAGTTACAAATCTTGTAGCCAAGGGCTGCAAAGAGCAAGTAGGACGAAAGCTTGGGTCTCCCAGGTGTTCGTCTAGGACTTTTATGATTGGGTTTTGTGCCCATTTACTTCAAGTTGATATTTCTCGCATCTGGTTTACATGCGTATACATGTACACGAAAGTACTTCTTGTCCTAACTGCAGCTGGGAAGATATTTCAGCTGTAAATGTTTACTGTGTGTGCAGAAAATAGTAGTGTGGGCCGATATGGCCAGTGAGGGGAATGGGAGCCCTGGCCCCCCTGCTGGCTCCATTGCTAATTCCTGTGTGACCTTGGGCAGGTCAATTAAGCTCTCTGTGTTTCAGTGCTACACTGAAAAAAAGGAGATACTAATCTTCATTGGTGAGCACTCCAAAAGTAACAACTCCTGAGGACAATACCTGGTATTCAGAACAGAAATCAAAGAGGAATCTCATTGAGACCACAAATCTATTACGTTTCTTTTTTAATTTAAGGGAGAAGGAGTGGCGGAGTGAAAGGGAAGTATTATTGCCTGGCTTGAGGAAAAGCAAAACTTAGTTGTCTCAGAAAAATCAGCAAGCACCTGCTTATGCACGGCACTGCGGTCAGAAGGCAATAATGTGGACGAAGCAGCCAGGTTTGAAACACCCACGGAGAAGGAAGGTGGACTGCAGACGCGTGGTCGCAGCGCCTCTGGGATGCAAGTCAGCCCTTGTTCCCCCTTAGAATGGAAAGAATGGGACTCCAAGACAGGACTGGGGTGTTGGGTGATCCTGTTTCTTACTCCTGTGACCTTAAACAAATCATTTCACCTTTGAGTGCCAGGGTTTGATAACAGTAAAGTGGAAATGATAAGGCCCCTATTTAGGTGTGTTGAAACCCTTTTACATAAATACCTAACAAAATGGCACATTGAAGTGGCCTGGTGAAGTGCTGGTTTTCTACCACCTTCCACTCATTCATTTACTTTGGTGGTACTTGGCAACAGGACAGTAGGTAAAGCAGCCTCCATGCTTTGCTATCAGGGAGCAAACCTTCAGCAGACACTCAGTCCTACACACCCAATTAGCTGACTCCATCGCACGTCCATAGTCAGACTCCAGAGAAATCTCTTGTGTTTATAGTGCCCCTTTACGTCAAGAAGCAAACTTGTATGAGGACACATGGTCAATGGGCTGTAGTTTAAAGCACCTGTCCAGAGTGAAGGTGTTATAAGCTTTCTCTTGTACACAGAATCTCAGTGACCTCCCTCCCCCCCAAAAGAGCTATTGAGGTGATGATATGGATGACATAGAAGAATCCTGGGTTATATTAATAATTTAGGACTGAATTAGGGCCTCAGTTGTTTCATTTCCCTTTTGCTACTGAGAAGAGAAAACATAAACAAAAGCAGCTTTGTGAGAGGAAATTCAATTTGCACTGGCCAAGAATCTTCTCATGCCCATTAGCAAACCCCAGTGATCGGATCACACGTGACATCACTGTTGCAACATCATAGGCATGAACAAAGGACCACCCCAAGAAACTTATGTTTTGCTTTCCTCAAAGCAGTGATTCTCAAACTCTTTTTGGAATCTATTTGCAATGACAAAAAACACTCTATGACCCCCTAATTTAATCTGTTTGCACCAACCACTGCATGAAAAATATGATCAAAGTGGCCGAGGGTCACGGAGCAACTTTTATGAAATTTGTTGAGGAACTTCAAAAGTAAAAGATTAATCTATTCCAGGAGCAAGGATACGCCCAGCCACGATAATTCCTTCATTTGCAAGTGCTTTGCACTGTACACATCCTTCCCACGTTACTTACTTTTCCACAACAACCCTGTGAAGTGGTAGCATTGCCCAATCCTCACACCACCACAGTGTGGGCATCATTATTGCTGCATTTCACCACTTCTGAGATGCCAAAGAGTGGAATATGCACCTTTGTTTTATGTGCCACCCAGAAGGAAAACAGCGCTGACAATAAGACCCGGACATGTCATCGGCTGGAAAACAACAAAACAGACCACGTGATTTCAGATACGTTAAACCGTGAAAGAATGAGTATCTTAACACTGATGAACTCTGGACTTTCCCTTTTATAGATGAAAAACTGTCTGCCTTGTTCATAGTCAGGCCGTTGATAGAGACTGAAGCCAGAAGCGCCACTCAGCCAGACCTAGCAATCATGGAGATGACCTTGGGAGCAAGATAGAAGGCTCCCACCAGGTATTCCTGACCGACTTCGAAGGAAATTATTTACATTAATAGGCAGCAGCCATCGTGGTAGCATTTTTATCAAGAAACAACGAACTGCCTTCAAAGGGAAATGTGAATGGCTACCCCCCTCTTGCCTTCACAGCATACTGCATTCATGCAACACAGGCAGTCAGTCCTCACGATTCATGGGTTCCATGTTTGAAAATTTGCCTACTCAATAAAATTTATGTGTAACCCCCAAATCAATACTCATGCACTTTCATAGCTGTGTGTGGCCATGTGCAGAGCAACGAAAAATTTAGGTCACCTGACATGCAAGTTCCCGGCTGAGGTCAAACAGGATGGTGCTCTGCCTTCCTGTTTCAGCTCATTCTGTTAACAAGGGTTCTTTGCATGGTCTATGGACTGCCACATTTTTGCATTTTTGTGCTTTTTGTTGCCTGAAATTTGACAATTCAAATGCTCACCATTTAAAATTGCTCCCAGGACTGCATGGTGACCATAGTTAATAATGCTGTGCTGCACACTTGAAAGTCGCTAAGAAAAAAATTTGTAACTATATACGGTGATGGATGTTTACTGGACTTATTGTGGTGATCGGTTTGCAATACATGCACATATTGAATCATTATGTGGTATACCTGAAACTAATATAATGTTATATCTCAATTTAAAACATAATGCCCCCCAAATATAGTTCTGAAGTGCTATCTGGTATTTATAAGCACAACAAGGCTGGGATGTGCCTTACAGAGAAGGTAGATGGGCTTGATTGGCTTCATTCAGGCACAATCAACAGTGGTTGTCTGGGAGTTCAATGTTGATGAATCAATAATATCTTTTAAATAGAGTGTTTGTAAACAGAAACGCACGTGAAACCAGATTATGAACTGATCAACTGATGAGTCTGTTGTGACCAGAGGTTCCCAGGAACCCAGCTCTGCACCTCCCCGGGAGTGGTAAGCATTCCCTATCCAGAGCTGACTGCTTTGGGATGTTCAAGTGTCAAAAAGACTCTTTCTTCCATTGCTAACTTTCCAGCCATTTATATGTCATGACTGAAAACTCAGTGGAGAAATAAGGTCAGAAAAATAATCAGGAGATACACTACACACACACACACACACACACACACACAAGTAAACAAGTATACCCAATGACAAGATCTGGAGAGAAACACAGAAAATAGTAGGGCAAGAGTGATGGGTATATATGTTTTTAATATTCTTTTGTTAACATTTCTAATTGTTGGCACTTCTTTAGAGATTTTGTTATTAAAAACTGGAAAGATTGTCAGGAAGTCCAGGAAGCAGCCCCTAAGAGAGGGGCTGGCGGTGGCAAAGCAGCGGAGAGCCCACCGGGAGGTGAGAAGCCTGCAGAGGGGTCCTTTTCGCTCAAGAGAGCTTCGGCCATGGGACAAGCTTCCCGACTTTCCTAGCCCTCTCTTTAAAGACATAGTCAGTAAAGGGAACTGAGGAGGGAGACTGTAGTAAGAGACGTGGAGAGAATGAGTCGTGGTCTTAGTGTTTTCTGTTGAGAATAGAGCCTTGGCAAGAACATCGAACACATGCCTCTTTGCTAAAAATAAAGTCACAAGTGCTTTTGTGTTCAGCCTTGATGTGATATTAATGATAAAGAACCACGAGTTACAGAGGGACCACCCTGGCTCTGTAACCCTGAAAAATACATCAGTTTATGGGGAACTGCTGTCAATGGCAGAGACAACCAGCATGACTGTGTCACTGTGGAAATACTGTGCCCCGCTGCTTTGCAAAAGAGAACGCCCCATGATAATTTATGGAGGACGTGAAGGGCCTTGGGAAGTGATTTGTTTCCTTGTGGCCGGGGACTGATTTTCCACAAAATTGTGCACTGGCGAATTCTCACAGGAGGGTTGGAAAATGAAGCTCGGGTTTCAGGTTCGACTCACAGGAGCTGCCTTTCTCTGGACGCCCTTTGTTTCCCTCAGTCTGGTCGGCAGTCCTTCCGGGGCCTTCCTCAATCCCTGGCGGGGGCTGAGGCCTAGTCCTTGTTCAGGATGAAAAGGTATTGGAAGGCCGGCTGCTCTAATTGGAGCTTGCACCTGCAGCCCCCAGCCTCCGAGGCGGCTGGACTCTGGTGCTGTGTGTGTGTGCATTTGATTTCCTCAATGAACACTGGGACGCTGCACAGTTTTCTGGCCTGAATATGCTGGAAGGGATCCAAGCGGCTGGGCTACTCTCTCCTTTCTGGGGTGGAGGCACCCTTTACTCTCTAAGAAGGAGGGATTTTTAGCCTTGCAAATATATCCAGGGTATTCTGATCTAATCTCTTCTGGCCCCAAGAGGATTTACCCAGATAAAGGGTGCCCTTCAGGTAGTATGAGAAGGTGCCACAGCAGGACTCTCACCCACCCATTTGCTGCTGCATTTTTTATGAGTTTCTCACACTTCAGTAACACTATCCAGGCAGGCTGAAGAGCGGCGGCTGCAACCTCTGTGCTCAGAACGGCAGAGGGAAATGGAGAAATCGCCCAGGTGGCTCTAATTAATTAATGACTGACTGCGTCTCTGTCCCCCTCACAGCACCCAGGGCTCCATCCCAGGGCACGTCTCTAATGTGTATGATCCCATCGATTCTGGTATCCAGATGCGCCCATGAAATCTTCACCACAATCAAGATAATGCACTTCTATTACCTCCCCAAATTTCCTCGTGTTCCTCTGTAATCTCTACCACCACGTCCCCAGGCAACCATTGATCTGCATTCTATACGGATGATTTGCACTTTCTAGAATTCTATCTAAATGAAATCAGACAGTATGTATTCCTTTTTTTTTTTTTGGTCTGGCTTTTTTCATTCAGCATAATTCTGAGATTCATTCATATTGTGTGCATCAACAGTTCATTCCTTCTTTATTTAAAGATTTTATTTATTTATTTTTAGAGAGAGAGGAAGGGAGGGAGAAAGAGAGGGAGAGACACATCAATGTGTGGTTGCCTTTCATGTGCCCCTATTGGGGACCTGGCCTGCAATGCAGGCATGTGCCCTAGACTGGGAATTGAACCGGTGTCCCTTTGGTTCACAGGCCTGTGCTCAATCCACTGAGCTACACCAGCCAGGTCCAGTTCCTTTTTCATTGCTAGACATACCACATACCATTGTATGGGCATACCGCAGTCTGCCTATTCATTCAACTATTGATGGGCATTTGGGTTCTTTCCAGCTGCTATACAAGCCTTTGTGTGGATAGGGAATTTTATTTCTCTTGGATAAATACTTAGGAGTACAATGGCTGGATCAAATGGCAGGTATACATTTAACTTTTTAAAAAACTGCCAAACTGGTTCCTACATATCCTTACCAACATTTGGTGTGGCCAGTGTTTTAGACTTAGCTATTCAAAATGCAATAGTATCTAATTCTGGTTTTAATTTGCTTTTTCTTAGTGACTAACAATGCTTGGCATCTTTTCAACATGTTTACAGTTATCTATATATCTTCTTTTGGCAAAATAACTGCTCAAGTCTTTTGACTGTTTCTTAAACTGGCTTGTCTATTTTCTCATGGTTGAGTTTTGAGAGGCCATGATCCATTCTCCCAGGGAATATATATTTATATAAAAATATATTTAATAAATATATTCATATATTAAATATACTTATATATTTAATGTAGAAATAGATGAATATAAAAATATTTAATATTAAATATGCATTTGTATATTTACATATAAATATATCTATTTAATCCTCACGTGAGGATAAGTTTTTTTTTTTAATTGATTTTAGAGAAAGGGAGAGAAACATTGATATGAAAAAGAAACACTGATGTGAGAGAGAAACATTGATCGGATGCTTCCCAAATGTGCCCTGACAAGGGATCAAACCCACAACCTAGGTATGTGTCCTGACTGGGAATCGAACCTATAAACCCCTATAATTGTATCTGGCATGTTTACTCCTTAACTGCTTATGCTTGGAGTCAAATGAATGGAACGCAGATGGCTATGGAAGAAGGGACCATTTCCCAGGTATATTCAAATGTCCTGCCAGATTGGTGACTCTGGGAAGGCCAATCGTGGTCCTTGGGAGCTTTTGGAGGGACCCCCGGTCCACCCTCCCTGTAAGCCTGTGGGGCCTGAGGCTTCTGTTGGGCTGGGTAGTGTTTTGGTCTTTTCACCTAGTTTGAGGTTAGAATGATGCTGTGTATATGAGAGGGGTTGCTTCCTTGAAGAATTCCCAGACCACCCCCAGCCACACAGAACCTTCCACCCTCTGGGGACTTCCATCCTCACCTCTGTGGACTTGAATCTTCTTTTACCTCCGGTTGTATCTAGTATAGCAGCTCTCCACAGGGGCCAGTTTTGCCCCTATAGACAAATGTCTCCAGACGTTCAATATTGTCTGGAAACATTTCTGATGGTCACGGCTTGGGAGGTGTTAGTGGCATCTAGTGGGCAGAGGCCAGGAATGCTGCTAAATACCCTACAATGCACAGACAGCTCTCCACATCCAAGAATTATCCAGGCCCAAATGCCCGTGTTGGCAAGATTGAGAAACCTTGATCTTGATGATTTAATCAGGTGTCAACCAGAGTGGACAGAGAGGTTGACAGATTCTGAAAACGTGGTTCTTTGTTCACTCATCAGGCGAGCGCCACAGCAGGGATGTGGAGATTGGTCGGCAAGCTCGCGGGCACGCGAAGAGCTGGCTGCCCAAGGCCGCTCATCCTCTCCCTTCACCCTCCTCCCTTCCCTTCTCCCTCCCATCAGGAGTGTGACAGACATGCTTTCAGACCCAGGTGCCACTGCTTGGTGCCTTTGGGCAAGTTACTCAGTCTCTTTAAACCTCAGTTCTCCACCAGGAAAAGGAAATAATCATAGTACTTTTCATAATTATGAGAATTAAGATAAACCAAGCCGTGTGAAGAGTGTGACAATGCCTGGCATGTGAGAACTCAGTAGTGATGTGATTACTGTTATTCCATGAATTGAGCACCTGCCAAACACAAAGCACCTTGCCAGGTGTGTTTCCTAGCCACTCAGTGCCCATTGGTGACAAATTGTTACCAGTCTATAGAAACATTTACTCTAAAGTCTTAATACTGTTAGCCCTTGCCCCTCAGAAATAAAACCTGGTGGTATGTGAAACTCACTGTGTTTTGTGTTTCACACTAGTGATAAAAGTAATGAATGAAAAGTGATTTTGGTTAAAATGATATGTTACCTATTGAGGTACTTATGCACACGTTCAGGCATATGTCTGTAATTTGTTTACGGTCCCTGGTAAGAAGTTTACACCATGAGGTGTGTCAGACAATACAACACTAACTGGGACTCTGTAGCGATTCCCCGGGAACTCGCGGGCTGTCCCATTCCAGGACTGAGCGGGATGCCATGTCGGTGACTCGGATCGCATCTCAGCTGGGGGAGGTTGTTCCAGCACCAGGAAGGCCTCGCTGCCAGATGGCTGAGCAGAGGCTGTGCGGCTTGTGCCAGGGTGAGCTCAGGGAGTTTCTGGAGACCATTGTTGCAAACCCAGAGAACCGGTTCTGTGAGGTGTGCTCAGAGAGAATACTCAGTCAGAGTAACAGAGAGGTGTGGTGATGAAGTGGAGGAAGTCTGGGTAAGGATTGATTACAACCAGCACAGGCAAATTGCTCTTCTCCATTTTCAAAGAGTGAGGGAGAAGTAAGACTTTGGCCCTGGCCCTCGGACAATGCCTCGATTCTTGCCAATCGCAGGAGAGCAAGCCCACAAAATCGCCAGGGAGTCGAAAGATAATCCAGGTGATAAGGGCTCAGCCAGGCAGCATCCTGGCCAAAGACTAGGAACAGCATATTTGGCTTAACTATATCTCTGTCTGTGCGTTTCCTTGTGGGGCAGTGACACATCGAGTGGCCTAGGGACGCTCTGCCCTCGGGACGCACAACGGGGCTGACACAAATGAAGAATCCTCTGGGCTCCTATGGCAAGGGGACTCTCATGGGGCTTTGGACGCTGGGTCCATGAAAGAGCTGCCGAGGAACATTCTAGAAGACAGGCTTGATTTCCTGGCCGTTGGTCACCAGCTCAGGAGAGTGGTGGAGTCCTCCTGGTCGGGGAGTGGGGGTGTGTGTGAATGAACAGACAGGAATTTTCTTCTCTCGGGTGAGCTGTTCTCAGCATTGAGGAGTCAGTGTGCATAACCATGGCTGTTTCCCCATTAGGCTATTCCAGAAAAGGGAAGAAGATCTACCTGATTAAATAAAAAAGTTCAAGGGCCACAAAAATTGCCTTTTAGGAAGAGGAGTGGCTGCTACTAAAGAATGTCACAATGAACTGTTAATTCTACTCTTTACTCTCTGTCTGACCTAGTGAGAGAAGGTAGATTTATGGAAGGAAGATAGTTTGAGTGACACGCATTCTGTCCGTTCTTCTAAATACTCAGTGAATTGAGATCAACAGGAGCTAGGGGTCTGCTCTGCATTATCTTGACTTGTCATACGACCTTCACCCAGTTTAGTTCAGATGAGGTAGGACCTCATCTTTTATCTAAAGACAGATGCTGGGGTGGGGGAGACCCAAAGGTGCATTTTTGTACCACCAGTGCTTGTGTTAGTGTCTCAATAAAGGTGTTTTGAACGAATGACTGAAACTATGGGAAACACCATACTTCTGTGCGAGTGTTGGTGAGGACATTGATCACTATATCACTCAGAGTTTTCTTTATCAAGCCTGACACGGTCAATCCCCATTCCGAGTTCAGGCACCATCTACGTTTCTGAGCTTCTATTTGCGGAGCTCCCCTAGCTCTCCGGGCACATGGACCACGGGGAAGAGAGGGCTGGCTCATGGCTCCCACAACAGGACCAGGGTGGTTTCAAGGACGCCCCCACTCTCCACCCTTCCACCCCTCACCTCCTCAGGCAGGGTGCAGAACTGCTTTGACAGTAATGGTGACTTTGGAGTAGCCTTGGTTGGTGTCGGGTTTGCCAGACAGGCATGACAGTGACTGTCGGCCTGGCACTCACTGAGTGAGGACACCGGCCACTCCTGAGGGACAGCAGTGAACTAGAAGCCAGTAGAAGAGAAGAGAAGATCTCTGTAGCACGTCTTTTCTGTTACGCTGGGACCTTTAAAGGCCAAAACAAAGACAAGATTATGGCGGCCTCCCATCCTCGAAGTATGTCAAAAGGAAAACAACAGTGAGCCGCAAAATAGGCTTACGTTAAATGTGGCAAAGTTCCGAGTTTAGTCAAGATAATGACTTTAGAATTTCTTTTCTAAATTGAGATATAATTTACATATCACATCGTATTAGTTTCAGGTGTACAACATCCTGATTGGTATTCATATATATTGCAAAGTGATCACCACAATATATCTAATTAACATCCATTATCTTACATAGTTACAATTTTTTTCTAGTGATGAGACGGTGTTATGTTTGAATTGCCCAAATCTATTCATTTACATTTCTCTCTTTTAATTAATGTTTTCTTTCATGCCTCTGCTCTGCCAGTGCCCTGATCCCTTTTGAGCCACCTATTGGGAAATCATAGTCCACAATGTTTATTACATGCTTTTTATATGCATTTTTCTACATACTATGTAAAAGAACAAATTTAAATTTCCAGTTTTGTAGTCAAGAGCAGTAACTTGCCTAAGATTACCCAGTTAGTAAGTGTCTGAACCAGGATTTGAACCCCCAAATTTGGCTACAGAGTCTCTTGTTCCGAAGTCTAGAATCCAGCCATACTGGCCCAGCATGCAAGTGACCCACCTCAACCAGCCTGTGCCTGCCTTGCCAGGCCCTCCCTTTGCCGCTGGCGCTTCACACACAGCACCCTTTGTCTCCCTGCCAACCCTTCCCGACTTCGTTAGTCCCCACTCGTTCGGGATTCCCCTCTGGCCTCCGTTTCCTTCCTTCCTATCCATTGGGTTAGGTGCCTCCCCAAGACAGGCTGTCGAGACAGCTCTGCTTGCACTTCCCTGCACGGAATTGCAGCTGTCTGACGCTTGTCCGCTTCCCACAGTGGGCCGAGAGTTCCTTGAGGGTGGAGGCCAAGGTCTTAAACCTCTATCTCACAACCTAGCCAAGTACCTGGTACACAGTAAGTGATTAGTACCTGCCTTTGAGTAACTGAATGAGGGGGAGCCTCGACGAGGACTTGGAGAAGGAAAAGGAGCACTCATTGCCCAAACAGCCGTTTTACCCTGGAGATGTCAGTACCCTGAGCTGAGTCAGTACCCACAGCCGTGTGGGTCAGAGGAGTACCGCATGAACACAATCAGCAGGCGAACCTCACACCCTTGGGCTTGGCACTGGGGACATGGACCCCAACTGCATGGAGGAGATGGCTCTGCTCCCCACAGACCACAGCCAATGAGAACCATAAACATGCACCAATGTTATCATGGGTCACAGTGACTTCTGAGTTTTTAAAAAATGTCAAAATTGAATAAGCATCTTCTTCATCTTCCCATCTCCTCCTAAATAATTCAGTGCTTTAAGCCCTTAGATGGGACTGAGCAAGGTAGTCACTAATGTGGGGCGGGGTGGGGGGGGTGGAGGAGATATGGTGGCCCAGAGAGGGTAAGTTAGCCACAGAGAAGGGCTGCCCAACACAGGTGCCAGGGCCTGGATGGGCAGAGGAAGGTGTCCCTGTGAAGGGACGGCCTGGAGTGTCGGGGTCCAGGCCTGATGAGGAGGGCATCCCCGTGGGGAAGAGGGCAGTGCTGGCCAAGGCAAGTGTGACATTCAGGGCATTGATCAAATAAGCAGACACCTAAGGGTAATGGGAGGCAGGCTCCATTAGTGCTAGAGAAAGGCCTTGCAAATATGGAAAGTGAGCGAACGAGAACGAACCTGGTGGTGGTGGCTTGGAATTGAAAGTGCCAGTGTGGATTTATGTTTTTTAATACATATAGATCATTAGAGAAATTACTATAGATGTATGTGTACACACACAGGTCCTAATTCTGCCCACTGAGTGAGGGAACAGTGACACCCCAATAGCAAAGAGCACACCTAGCAGTCAGATTTTGGATTGTAAATAATTTCCCGCTGAAGGGAACTAGAACTCCTTGGGAAAAGAGCTGATTTAAAGACTCTTGTACCAGGAAGTACTCAAAAGATATTGGGAACTTGTCAAAGGGGCACATTGAAATCCTGGTTAGAAATGAGGCATTTATGTATTGTCAAAGCACTTCTCTACAGAACACTTATTAATTGAAAAAGGGAGCAGAGTAACTTACGGTGGAGAACCCTGGCAGACGCCATCTTAATCAAGTGATCTCAGTGAAGCTTAAAATCATCTGCCACCCGATAGGTTGCAAGGAGAAGAACACAGCTTCGTTTCTGCGCTATCTTTGCCAAAACTGTGTAACCTGAGTCTAGGCATGAGGAGGCTCAGAAAAACCCAAATTGAGAAACATTCTACAGAATACCTGGCCCGTATTTTTAAAAAGTGTCCAGGTTATGAAAGTGAAGGGAACGCAGAGGAAAGTTCCCAGACTGGAGCGGACCAAGGCGACAGGACAACTACATGCCCGATTCTGAAACACTCACTTGCTTTGACAGGATATTTTTGGGACAACTGGCAAAAACGTGAATTGGCGTGAGGATTCAATAACAACTGAAAACATACCGGGGCCTGAGGATTAGATAGTATTCAATACTAACGGATCCGCGTACATTTCCTGAGCTTGCGGTTCCGTAGGAGAATGTCCTTGTCTACTGGAAATGCGCACTAACGTGTTTAGGAAGGCGAGGCATCGTTTTGGCAGCTTACTCTCGAAGAGTTCAGAAAAATATAGTACAAAATTCTTTGTACCATTCTATCCATGCAACTCTTCTATAAGTTAGATTTTTTACAACAATATACATATGCTATACATACACACACACACATATTCTATATCTACACCTACATGTTATGAATGCGTTAGGTTTAAATTATAATGTTTTCCAGATGTGCCAGGACAGGCTGCCTAGAGGCGACTTTGGGTGGACGAAATACTTTGGGTATATCTGCTGCATGTTGGTTCTCTGCTGAGGTGCAGGACATGGGTACTCTCACCCCACTCATTGAGTAAAGAATGAACAGATTCCTGAACAACTAGACAGAAATAATGCACGGAATCTGCGGGGCTGATCATGCCATCCATTTGTTATCTGATGATGGACTCATCTGCTAGAACTGAAGAGTAGAAACATGGAGGGCTCCTTTGATCTCTCAGAGTCCATGGGACAACTAAGGACCAGTTCTTCCATGCTGATCTGGAGTGAGAATTGTGCAGGGGACTGACTCCATGTTCATCTGAGGCTTGGCTCACAGTGCTAACCATAACGACTACCCATTGGATACCTTCTGCAGGCCAGAAAATGGGATAGGCATCTTGTGTTCCTTTTAAAAGCATCATAATGGTTCTCCTTATTAAATATGGTTCCCAATTTATAGACGAGGAAAAAAGGCTCAGCGAGGCTTAGTAACTTGGTCATTGTCATGTTCAAAGGTTGAAGTCCAGTATTTCAGAATGGGACTTGGTTTGGATATAAAGCCCTTTACAGAAGTGATTAGGTTAAAATGACGTCCT
Source organism: Micronycteris hirsuta (assembly GCA_004026765.1). Taxonomy (NCBI): domain Eukaryota; kingdom Metazoa; phylum Chordata; class Mammalia; order Chiroptera; family Phyllostomidae; genus Micronycteris; species Micronycteris hirsuta. Next base: position 7,064 of record PVJI01019433.1, on the reverse strand, counting down.
TAGGATGAGCCCTGATTTGATCTGACCGGTGTCTTTATGAGAAGAAGAAATGTGAACACACAAGGAGTCACCAAGGGTGGCTGTGCATAGGGGGAGGAGGACCTGTGACGACACAGCAAGAAGGCACCACCTGCAGGCCAAGGACAGTGACCTAGAAGGAACCAAACCTGCTGATGCCCTGACTTGGGATTTCTAGCCTCTAGAACTCAGAGAAAACAAATCTGTTGTTTTCATGACCCAGGGTGTGGTATTTTGTGATGGTGGCCCTAGCAACTAAGACAGTAATGCTATGCAACTGGCTGTGGATAAAGCTGGGATTCAAAATCAAATCCTTGCAGCTCTTCCCACTGTCCTATGCCGCCTCCCTCCACACAGGGCCTCTGCTGTGAACCCTCTTCTCATCTCTCCCAACGGCTGCCAAGAATCCTCACCGGACCTAGCAGACCCCTCCTCTGTCATCCCAGAGCACTTATCACACCACATATAATCAGCTGCATACAACTAACGTACCGTGTCCTGACCAGACTGAGAGTAGGGCCCTTCTCACCTGTAGTCCCAGCGTGTCCCATGCAGCCAGGCACGTGGCCATTACAATACTTAGTATTTACTGTGCACTTAGGTGCACCAAAGGCCTCCCATGCATTATCTCATTTAAAGCTTCAGACCACTCCATGAAGTAGGTATTACCACTATTCCCATTTTACATATCAGAGCACTGAGGTTACAGGAGTTAACGACCCCAGGACACAGAGCTAATAGGTGGTGAGGCCGGGATTCAGGTCCAGATGGTCTAAGTCCCAGGCTGTGCTCTTCACCCCGCTCCAAGCACGTTCCTACACGGGACGTTGTGCAGATGGAGGAGGTCTCCCTCCGTCCAAACCTGGCTTCCTGCTAAGCCCCAGTGTGACGCTCACTTGCTGTGGAGAGTCTTCTCATACACAACTGCCACCCCCAGCCCCTCTGTGCACGCCCTCAGCACCCCTTGAGCATATGGTGTGCACCACACCCTGACCCAGTGTTGGGCACAGGGGGCATCATTTGTCAATATTTGTTAAATTGCATCCAATGCCCGGGGATGGATGTAAACAGGAATAAGTAATAAGATGGCGTATTGTACTGGACACGGTGATGAGCTCATTCTGGACTTTCCAGGAGAGTTCTAGCTTCCGAAATTTCATCCTCTCACCAGCCCTGCTGCCAGAATTTGTGGCAGAGAATGCCATCAGCATTTGGTATAGAAAGCAGCGTCATCATTCCGCTGAAAAGAGGCAGGAATAGAGTGAATACATTGCCTGTCACTTACCTATGCACCTGCTGTTGGGCAAGTCACCATGGCTCTGGACCTAAGTGTCTCAACAAGTAAAACTGTAATGACAATGCCTAGTCCTGCGGTAGGAATGACACCAAGGAAGTGGCTGATGAGGAATAACACTATGTAAATCCAGTCACCATCGGTAGGATTGCTTACATTTTTACTGACCTGTTTGGCCAAGAAAAAAAATTAAATTAAAAAGCAGTTTTTATTTTTGAAAGTAAAGGAAGATTTCCATGAAGACCGGTGCATTAAAAAAAAAAAAAAATCAGACATAAGTAAAGCAAATATCCTGAGGTCTTTCTAGAGTATTTTTAAAAAGACATAACTAGATATTTCTATTTTCTAGGTTCTCAGCAATTCTGTGTGGTGGGGCGGGGCAGGGTGGAGGCTGGGCTGGGGTAATCAAGGGGCAAATTTTCCTCAAATTGTCTCAGATGCATGCCACCTGGTGCAGGGACCAGGCCTCTTACCTTTGCTGCATTGTGGGTCAGGTCCCAGTGGGGTCAGGCCTCTGGGGACAGTCCACTTGGGAGCTGAGCTTTTCTGACTCAGCAGCAGCCAGGAAAACTTTCTCTTTCCTCTGTCCTGTCTTGCAGACATGCACGAAAACCACTTCACTTTGTACACTTGGGTTAATCAGCTCCCTCCATTTCTTCTGCAAGTCTCCTCTGTGATCCCAGAACACTTACCACACTGCACACAAGTGGCTCACAGTGTCACAGAGACAACAGATCTATAAACCTCAGGGCAGCTTCTAGGGAGTTTCCAGGGAGAGCAGCCCCCCACAGAGCAGCTGTCATTAGCACCAGTGACAACTCTGTTCTGGTTTGGATGGGACTGAGGCCCGCTCCAACTTCCTTTTGCTCTCGCCAAAAGCTGGGATCCTTTTGTTCACCTTTAGGACTGCCAAGTCAGGCCTGCCGCACCCCTGGCGTTGTCTTCCTGTGGGCAGTGGGAAAGCGAGCTGGGAGCTGGGAAGGGAAATCGACACAGGGTCACTGCACCGTCAGGTCATCATGAGTCCTGGGACATCATCAAGCTGGGACCTGGACAGGTTTCAGAATCCTGGGCATCTTTTTCTTTTTAAATATGCAGAGGGACGTGCATTGAAATCTGTATCAGACAAATCAGGCAATTCTGACTTGTTCCAATGCCTTGCCAAACTCACAAAGATTTTTCCACACGCAGTGTCTCTTATAACTGAACATTGGCTTATGTTTGTAGGCAAAGAAACTGAGCAAGTTTATGGCTGATGCTAGTTAAGGCATTTATCTCTGCAGATACAGAGTTCTTGTTTAAACAGAATTTCTTCTACTTCCTCTCCAACAAAAGTCAGCAACAGCAGCAACATCCTTGGTAACACTCAGCACGTGCTTGCTGCCTGCCAGGCCCTGTGCTGATCACCTGACCTGCATTAGTTCATGTAGGACTCAACACAATCCTATGGTTCTCATTCCGTTTATAGATGCAGAAATTGAGCATTAGAGAGATTAAGTAGCTCCTGCAAAGTGACCCAGCTACATTTTAAAAGTGTAAACCCTGCCTTTCTGGACATGTGCTTTTTTGCATCTCGCTTTTCCTGCTGGTCAGCGGAAGCACTTCTGTGGATGGACGGCTCTGGTGCGGGTCAAAGGGCTTGCTTAAACACACCCTGAGCTCTGGGGATAGAATCCTAGACAGAAACAGGGGTCGTCCATCGGTTAGTTAAGCACTCTCTCCCCTGAGTTGTGAGCGAGTGCTATCTTTATGTCACTTATGCAAAGAGCACTCCTAGCCCAGGTGCCCTCTCTTCTCTCTAACCCAAGGTGGTACAGGCTGTGGCCGCCTGGCTCTCCACTGATTCCTATGTACCGAAAGCAAGCGCGCTGTGAATTTCTTGGCCTCTGTGTTTGCTTCGGTCACAGCCTGATGGCGTTTGTCCTTTTGACTTTGGGAGCCTAACAGCTCCAAGCTTCTTTTAATCAATAATCCCTGGAATGAAGGACACTCAGCTCCCAGCCCAGAAAACTTCTGCTTCAGGAGAAGAAATCAGCACAGGTGTTTTCAGTCCTCAGGTCATTGTGCAACCTTTTGTTTTATTGTGCTCATCTTAGCTCCATTGTTAGCCTGGAGCGGTTACCAGGGCAGCTCACAGCTGGTCAGAGGAAAGTAAAACCATTAATTAGGGGACGAGGAGATGCCTCCCGGGAGGGTCCACGCTGTCTGTTTTTGTAAATAGGAAAGTTGCGACATCTGGTGAGTTGTTGCTCATCCTTGTTACCCCTGGATTTGATTTGGTGCAGCTTTAGGGAGTTTTGCTCTGGGGCCACGTAAGCCTTTAAACTTGAGGTTGGTCGGCTTTTCATTCTTAACGGAGAATCCAGACTTACTGGAATTATGGCAATAAAGAAGATTAGAAAGGGGCTGGGCGTTTAGTTTAGATATCATTTCATTTTTCTTTCCTGGTGGTTTACAACTAAACACAGTGTCCAAATATGTTTATAGACTCTGGTCTTGGAGCTCTTTGATGAGAGAAGGCAATTTATAAGAGTCAAATGGGCCTTTTCAACCTTATCATGTGAAACAAAAAAACAAAACGTTGGAAAGGAGTTGATGTCATGGAGGCTTTCATGTGCCTCATCTGCTTTGCAGCTTTTCACCACCAGGAAATAAAGACAGCAGATTCGGGGACTGTTGGAAACACTGAGGTTTTCATTCAGAAAGGTAAGATACATGGACTTTATTTCTCCTTCCTCTCCCATGAGCATCTGGGTCAGGACTGATGAAATTCGATCCAAGAATAGAGTCCATTCTGGGATTGACAATAAACACACACACGACTCCAAAACTATTTTTTGCATGGTCATGTAACCAAGGCTGCTGAGTTTAAAACTGGAAACAGAGAAGTCATGGATGGAAAACAGGACATAGTAATTTAGCTTTACACATGTGCCCTTCCCAAAGCCAGGATTACTCACTCCCTGGCAGCTCATGGTGTGGAGCCCTGGGCCTGCTCAAACTCCGTGACTTTAGAGTGTCCTTTCCATTTGGTGTGGGCAGTTCTAGGTGAGTGACAGGCTCCAGCTCAGCAGAAATGTCCAGATGCAAATAAAAATCCTAATCACTATGGGGAAGCAAGCGTAGCTTCTCCGCACAAGGAAAAATGGCTCATTCTTTCGTGGCTGTCAGAAGAGTAACTTGCCCAGTTACAGTCAGAGAAAATGTCCTCATTTTCGGTGCATTCTGAGAAAGGGGCATTAAATCTGAGAAAAGTGACGTTAGAGAGGAGCCATTTCGCTGTTCTGCAGAACCCGAGCTAGCTTCGTCTCAGGCCCCTCTGCACTCTCACAAGTCGCTCAGGCTGAAAATGGGTTTGTCAGGACAGGAGGTAGAGCGCGGTTTCTTTGAAACTGATCGCCATCCTTTCCCTCCTCCAAGCACATAAGTAATAGTTTGCCCACTTGTCCCTACACATTGGACAGGCAGCGAGGAGCCTAAAGCCCCACCCGAGGTGCTCACACCGTCTCTACCACCGCCTCCCACGTTTGCATCTCTGGCTCAGACCTCTTCTCTGAGTTCCCAAGCCCACCCTCAGCACCTCGCAGCCCTCTCCAAGTTCACACATCCGAAGCCAGCTCTGCATCTCTTCCTGCGTCCATCTCAGCAAATGGCTTTCCACCCACAAAGTGCTCTGGCCTGCGAGAGAGTCCCTTTTCCTCCGCCTCCCCCTCCAGTCCCTCATGCAGTCTCTGAGCACCTCCTAGCAGTCCCATCTCCAAAATTTATATCAGCTGCACACAGCACCTCCACTTTGCAACAGCAGAACCACAGAACCCCCTCAGCCAGCACCGGGTCATTGCAGTCGGCTCCGAGCTGGTCTCCCCGCTTCCCTCCTGCCTTCAGTCCCTCTACTAGATCTGTACTCCATCTTCCAGCTCCACTAGACTTTCGGAAAGTAATTCTGGTTCTGCCATTAGCCTATCTACGAGCCTCATTGCATTAAGGAAGAAATTTTTAAAATGCCTGACTTGGTCCTCAGAGTTTGGCATAATTTGTTCCCTGCTCACCTCCAGCGTTACCTCGGCAACACTCTCCGTTCAGCACACCCCAGCAGCAGAGCTGGCTGTCAATCTCTTGAACAAGGCTTCTCCACGTCACAGCTTTGCTACTCTTGGGTTGGCTTGTACTGACCTTCACCCCTCCCCCGCAAAAACCACACAGACCCACTCCCTCTTCCTAACTCATCTTCCAGGTCTCAGCTCAAATATCATTTCCTAGAGAACCTCTCTCCTATTTCCTTTGTAGTACTTGATATGATTTATAAGAATATTATTTATTTGCTTATTTGCTTAATATATTGTTTACCCCGCTCCCCCCGCCTTTGTGCCACAGCCCAGGGACACCGGTGAAGGGGGCTGGTGTGGGCTCAGGACTAGCGTGTTCCCTGGCTTTCCGTGCTCGTTTTTGTAATTTGTTCCCTGTGAAGACAGTACAGCAGAGTGGAAACTGCACTGTTATAAAAACGTGTGGGGACGAGCTTTGGGAAACCAAACACCACTTAGATTTAGAACATCAGTTTAGTGGGGTGGGGGGTGGAATGTGTTCCACATTCCAACAGCCAACATACCAAACAGAATTTCTCAGAGCAAAAACTCTTTCTAAGTGGGAGTTGCCTGTTTTGTGTTTGATATGACTTTTCAAATATTATATATGATGACTCATCACCAGCCACGCCCTCCCAACCTCTCATCTTAATATGCGCATGGCTCCGAGATCATTTACTTACACAGGGGTTGTATTTATTTGTGTTGAGGCAGAGCCAGGAAATGTTTATTTTCCTGTGCATTTGTCGGAAGCAACTTCCGATTCATGCCCCAAGAGAGAGCAACACGGAACTCGGCTTCCAGCCGCCTCCCAGGGCTGCTCTCAGGAGGACTAAAGACCAACCTGATTGGTGAGGCCGGGAGAGCATGCCCTTCCCTGGGCCCCCTTACTCCAGGTCCTGGGCTGCTGACCTGAAAAGCAAGGGCCTGTTTCCCTCCACCTCGTGGGTCTTATGCGCTGGGGCTGGATGACAGGAGGGGGTCCTGTGCAGCCAATAGTTTCTCTGCTGTAGGCAGCGCATGCCGGGACTTCCTCTCATTTCCTTCCCTCCCGCTGGTTGGAGGGTTCAGACTGCAGTTCTCATGGTTCCAGGAAGGCAGAAGAAACCACTCGGTCCAGCTCCTTGAAGTGCATGCTGTATTAAGATGGTTTTTTCACTCTTTATGTCTTCCCTCAACTAGAAGGAACACCTCCTGCCCCCTAACTTCAGTAATTTGGGTTATATTTTAATTTGTTCCTCGCATGAACTTTTCTACGCCTATGTGTAAATGCATGTCAAAATAATTCTCACCCAGGAATTAGAAAGTGTGCGAACTAGGTGTTTGCCTTGTCTCCAAAACCAACGTTAAAAGGATATTTTTCTACATTGCAGATTTTTCAACAAAACCTAGGCACACTCCCTGTGGAATTTCACATGAAATGGCTGTGCCCTTGAGTCAAACCAATCCAATGCACATTGTGTATTCAGTCTCTGTATCTAGGGTTTCTGGTCTACACTTCTGCAATCCACAGAACAGTTTTGCAATGCTTTGCTCACAAGTAAGTATCCTTTCATTGGAGGGAATGGGCCTAGAAGTTTGTACAGGGTTTGCTCAAAGCCATCGTAACCCCTGGAGCTGAGCGCACAAATCAGACACCAGCTCTCCGACCTGTGCTCTGTAAATTT
>PVJI01019432.1:0-31057 GCA_004026765.1 Micronycteris hirsuta | reverse complement strand
ACAGGAGAGGTGACGCCTGTGCACCTGCGCTTGCTGTGTTCCAGGCCATCAGCTTCTTCACCACCGACATAAACTACCTGTTTGAGGGCGTGTGCTACGGGCCCATGGCCTGCCTGTCCTTCATATCGGTGATCGTCTGCACGGTCACCTCCTGCCTGATGCTCGGCCCCACCGGGCTCATCACCACCCTTTGCTATCTCTTGTTTGTACCGCTGCTGGTAAGGTCGGACACGCCCCAGAACCCCCAGGGCTACTGGGGGCACTTCTGAGTGGAAACGTTGACCCTCCCGCCTCCACTCCTATACCTCCAACGGTTCCCTGGCCACATTGTCGGCCTCGGGACTTAGAGGGGACTCTGGCTTGGGCGGCTGGCCACGTAGCTTTCTCCGGTGGGGTGTCTGTTTCATGCTTTCCTTGGTAGACAGCCTCCCAGACTTTTGCCCCCCACCCTCCGCCCCGCCACCGAGCGTGATGTAAGAACACAGACAGCATGGAGCAGCTGGCTGAGCAGCGTATTATGGGTGTGGGGGTTGTGGGACCCACAGGTTGCCTGAATTTCAGGAGGAATTGGTGGGGGGCCGACGCTTGGATGACCTGTGCTCTGACTCACTGAGATCTAGCGTCTTCCTCCCTCAGCACAGGCCTGCAGGGAAGGTGGCGTCACTGGCAGAGGGTTAGGGTTTCCGAAGGTGGAGGTATCAGACTCCTGTTTAAGTTAGCCACGGCCTGGCTCAGCACCCAGGCGAGGAAGACGCCCACCCCCACAGGGTGTGTGAGGCAGGTGCCCCAGGGCATGATGGCCCCGGGGGAGGGAGGGACTTCCAGGAAAGCCTTCAGCAGGGACCTGGACTCAGTCTCCACGGATTCAAACAGGGCAGGGGGACACCCTCCCTTGCCCTTCTCAATGGACGTTCTCGCTGCATCCTGGCCGCAGGGGTTCCTGACCCTCAGGCAGGTGAAGATTCAGAGTCGCATCTCCGAGATCAGCGACCAGCGGGTCCGCGTGACTGGCGAAGTTCTCAGCAGCATCAAGCTGATTAAAATGTACACGTGGGAGAAACCGTTTGAAAAAATCATTAAAGGTACAGGAAATCGGGCTTTGTGCTCAGAGCCTGCGGACGCACAGGGGTGGGGTGGGGGGGCTGAGCCTCCCCACTTGGGGGGATTTCCTTCATGCTCTGAGGATGGGTCTGCATCTCTGCAGAAGGCTCGCATGGTTTCCTTCCGTGTATTTCTGTTGTCGCCCAGATCTGAGAAGGAAGGAGAGGAAGATGCTGGAGAAGAACGGGCTGAACCAGAGCCTGATCACCATCGTCATGTTCGCGGGCCCGACCGTGGCCTTGGTGGTCACGTACCTCATCCACTTAGGCTTGCAGCTGAAACTCACATCCTCCACGGTAAGTGTGTGCTGTTGTGTGTTTCCTCCTGTTATCGACGGGGGATTTTCTCACGAGCCTTTTCCCGGCTTGTGCCCCTCGCAGATCCAAAGGCTCTGCAAATGGAGAATATGAATTCATTTAAAGTTTCCAGGCATTAGTGTGGTCAAGCTTTCTTCCATGCCAACCCATGGGGGAAACTAGCATCCCTGGGAGGACAGCCCTGGGAGGGAGGAAAGAGTCACCTCCGGGTGCTGGGGAAGGCAGAATGTGTAGTTCTAACCCCGGCAATCCCGATACACGTCTTGAGGTTGGGAACCTGAAATCGATGGGTTTCCCTGATGCCCACAGAGGGCCGCGAAAATACTCTTTCAATGAAAAGATCTAGTTTCTTCTGTCTTTCCCTTTGCGGCCTGACCCTGGCCCAGGGACAGAGCCGCTGCCTTTTCGGGTTAGGGATCCCAGTTTTTTGAGGAGAACAGGACAGGGGGCGGACCTGTGAGGGGCAGCCAGGAGCCTGCACCCAAAGCAAGAGGGGTGTCGCTGGGGAGCCCGCAGCCGAGGGCTCACTGCACTGGGACAGCAGTCCCCACGGGCTCGCCCCCCGGGAAGCCCTTACACAGAGTCAGAGGGTGGGAGCAGGCGCCTCAAGTTCTGGGATCCTGGAAGCCGAAGGAGGTTTGTGGTTACCAGGGAGGCTCTCTGGGGACGAAAGAGGCAGGGATCAGGCTTGACGTGGAGGGAGATTTGGGATGATCGAAAGCAAAGAAGAAGAAATAGGCTCTTAACGGCAATAATAGTACCACGCTGCATGGACAGCAGACAAAGCCTTCTCACCTGCATGTCCTTAGCGGCACCCGAATTCCCTTCCGGTACCGGGTTTATGATTCTTGGCCCTGTGTCCACGGGGGCTCCCCATTGGCTAAGTGACGAGAGGGGCCTGGCCTTTGGATGGGGGGGCTTTAAGGCAATTGGTGCTCTTCCTCACCAATTTTTGTCTCCCCAAGACAGCAGCCCGGCCCCTGCCAAGTGAAGGATCTGCTTGTGGGGAGCTGTGGGTCGGAACGGGGGCCTGCAGGGGTGGAGGGAGCAGGGCAGGGCCGCAACCGTCACCCCCCCCCGCCCCCCCGCCCCAGGCCTTCACCGTGATGGCCATGTGGAATCTCACGCGGCTCTCCATGTTCTTCGTGCCCTTCTCGGTCAAAGGTTTCAGCAACACCAGGTCTGCAGCAGAGAGGTTCAAGGTGAGGGCTCGGGGGCCGTGGCATTGGGCTTCAAGATGCTTCTCCCCGGATGCGGGGTCAGTGGTTACGGGGCGGGGGGTGGGGCGTGGTGGTGGGGCTCGGAGGGCATGGAGCACCCGGTACACACGTGCAGGGGGCTGAGCCGGCTGGGGCAGGACCCCAGAGATAGGTACGGGTCCTGGCTCTCGGGCCCCATGAGGCTCCAGGGTAAGAATGAGCAGGGTGGAATGTGTTCGGCTATGAAAGTGGGACCCATCGGTCTGAAAACTGGAAAACCTTGAAGCTTCCCCAGCAGAAACTAGCCTCCTCTCAATCAATGGCAGTGTTTTGCACTTTTCCTGGTTATGAGTTCATAAACCGGTCCTAGGGCCTGTCCAGCCGAAGGGATCCACATTCCGGCTGGAGTGGGGATCCCAATTCCTCCTCCCTCCCCTTCTTTTGTCTGCACAGAGGTTTTTCCTGCAGGAGAGCCCCGATTTATACGTCCAGGCTCTACAAGACCCCAGCAAAGCGCTGGTCTTGGAGGACGCCACCTTGTCCTGGAGAAAGACCTGCCCTGCGGTGGGCAACGGAGCCTTCGAGCGGGACAGGAATGGACACACTCCCCCCGAGGGGACAGCCAGAGCCCAGCCCCCTTTCAGTGCCCTCGGGCCAGAGGACAAAGGGGACAGCCTGGCCCCAGAGCTGCGCCAGATAAACCTGGAGGTGTCAAAGGTAACCTCCTCCTGGCATTGGGTGCGAAGGCCAGCTACCAGGCTTTCAGGGCCCGAGGCCAGGGGCCTGGCCTGGCACACCACCATTTCCTTGGCTAAAAACTGCCTTCTCCAAATCTTCCTTTATAATAGAGTTTTCACAGAAGGCACACACTGGCAGTCTTTCACACTATAGTGTGAACCAGTGGATCATCTGAAATTGTTCTGTAATGGAAAAACCCAGAAGAGTAGGCTGCATGCATGCTGGTCTTCGGAGGGACCGAGGACACGGGGCGAGGATGGGGAGGGAGATCAAACTAGCGATAAGTTCCTGGTCTGTGCCAAGCACTGCCCTCCCTGCAAACTCACCTTCTCTGGCTTCCTTGCTGAGTAACACTTGCAAGGGCTGGCTTCCCTGCTCTGTCCTCACTTCTGCTCTGGAAGGGCTTCTGCCCTGCGCTTCTCTGTGATCTCTTCAGGTCTTGCGATAGGTAATATAGATATATAATAATAATATAGATAGAGCGTGTAGACACTGATCTACGTCTCAGGGTAGAGGTCCCTCAAGTAGATATTCGTGTTCAATAGGAATCAAGGTTTACCTCTAACAGCTGTGGACGGTACCATCTAATATCCGTCACCCGTTACGCTGTCTGCCTCAGTGACCCCCCGCAGCTCACTGCTTTAAACTCCATCTCTGAGCTGCTTTCTGCAGGCCGGGGGTCTCCTCTGAGCTGCAGGCTCACTGGTGATTTAGCTGCTCTTTCCTCTGCAATGCTTACAGTGCCTTTCCAACACAACAAGACCCCTCCCCCCGCCTCCCTCCTCTCAGGAGCCAGTGAGGAGGACCTGGACGTCAAAGTCCAGTCCTTCCATTCCCTCCCACCAAGCTGACTCGTCCTGGAGAACGGTCAGCTCCCCTTCCACCTCTCACAGCCGTCACCTCCTACCCAGCGCCCTCCATGGCCCCGGCCCGGCCCCACCGCACTGCTCCCAGCTCCTCCAGGAGCTGCAGCCGCCTCTGCTCCCACTGTGCCCTTTTCCAGTTCATGTCACACAGAGGCAGAGGGATCTTTCTAAGTCACACACCAGGGCAGGTCCCTCTCCTGCTTCGACCCCTCAGCATCACCACACTCGGGAGGGACCCCGGGTCGCCGAGCACCCTGCCCGCATCTCCACCGCCCTCTCCGCTCACTCTCTGCACGCCACCTACACCGGCCCTGCTCTCTGGCAGCCAGCCTTGTTCCAGTCTCGGAACCTTTGCACCTGCTGTTCCCATAGCACCTCCAGGCCTTCCTGTGTCTGGCTCCTTCTTATCGAGGGGGTCTCAGCGGCAATGGCACCTGCTGTGAGAAGCCCCCCTTAGCCAACCCACCTACAATCGCTTCAACCCCCAGTTCTCCCAGGCAGCAGCCAGTCTCGTCTGACTTCTCTCACGTCTCACCGCCGGCCACGGCTTGTCTGTTAGCTTGGTCATGTCATGGTTTTCCTCTCCCCACTGGAATGTAAGCTCCATGAGAGTTCGTCTTCGTTACTGGGTACCTAGAAGAAACTCGAATGACTGTCTGATGGAGGAGCGAATGGATGAGTGAGTGGGTGTAGGCATGAATTCGGAGAAGCTGGCTTTGCTGCCCCATTTTACAGATGGAGAAACTAAGGAGCAGAGGGGCTCGGCGGCTTGCCCAGAGCCACAGAGTAGAATGCAGGCAGGACTGGACTGTGGGTTCCCCCCCGACAGGACCACCTGTCCATCAGTCCCTCCCTGCCGCGCCCCTGGACTACCTTGCTTTGCGGCGGTCCCACCCCGCCTCGGTAGACCGACCTCACTTCTCCTCCTGATGTTTGCTTGTCGGAGGGGCTTTGGGAGGTCGTGTGGTTACTTTGTTTCCTGTTCATCACTGTGTTCAAACATGGACCCCCCCCACCGCCGTCCCCCCCCCACCCCCCCGGTGAGTGCGGGAGTTGTGCCTGCCTGTCTGTCTTTGGCTTTGCAGGGGACCGTATTAGGGATCTGTGGCAACACCGGGAGCGGCAAGAGCAGCCTGTTGTCAGCCATCCTGGGGGAGGTAAGTGACCCCTGGCCAGGCACGTCCACCCTCAGGCAGACCAAGGCCTCCCAAGTTCAAGTTCCCCCAGTGAGCGGCTCCATCACTTCTTTCCTCAGAGGAGTCTGAGCCAACCAAACCAGTCCTGATAAATTGCAAACAGCGGTGTGCACCCCGAGGGGGAGGGGAGTTAGGGAGGTGCCCTGCCCAAGGTCACAGAGCAGGGAAGGCGTGGGACCAGGGCTGAAAGCCAGGTCCCCCCACCTGGAGGTGGGCGGAGCTTTGCTCCTCAGCACAGCTGCGTTGCCTGGTGGCTTCCATTCAAGGCCACCTTCCTACATGGCCAGGGATTTGTTTCCTCTTCCAAGGAACCAGCCACTCTCATGCCAAGAAAGGGAAACAGAAAGGTGTCACTTTAAAGATTTGTTCTTCCGGACAGGATAAGAGAGAGAGGCAACTCACGGTGCTGGGCCCTGGGCTGGGCACTGGGGGCGGGGCCGTGGCCTCTGCCTTTTCAACGTGTGGCTTTAAACGGAGCGCACAGAGACACAGGCGGAGTGACCGTGGCAAAGAGCCGCATGCCAGGGCCTAGAAGTCCCAGTTGGCGGACCTCGCCCCATCTGTGCAGAAACAAATTTTATGGAACTGTTTTAAATGACAGAGATGATGACGCTGTCCCACTAGCCACTGCCTCGTGAAGGCCGACCCATGAGGGCCGTTTCCCATTGCACCTCCGTGACATCATTACATTAGCATCGGCTCTGGGGCGTCCAGGGGCGGCCCCAGAGGGGCTGGGATGGAAGAAGGATGGAAGCCTGAGGGTCTGGCCTGGCTCCGCTCCGGGTGTGTCCTGGGACCAGGCCCTCCTGCACGGGACCCCGTTTACATAGGTGGGCCCCAGGGTCCGGAGGGCCTGCCCGTCCTGAGGCTCGTCCCTGTCCCGCAGATGCACCTGCTGGGGGGCACGGTGGGCGTGCGTGGGGGCCTGGCCTACGTGCCCCAGCAGGCCTGGATCGTCTCAGGCAGCGTCCGGGACAACGTCCTCATGGGGAGGGAGTTCGAGGAAGCCTGGTGAGCCTCTGGGGCGGGACGTGGGGGGTCCTTTGAGGCTAAGACACAAAGAGAGGGAGAAACTGTTTCTTGATAAATATGTGAGAAAGCCCAAGGGTGGCGGCTTCTAAGAGCCCGTGAAGGTCAAAGACGTGGGAGGGACCTGTTCCCGCTGTATCTTCTTTTTGGTCTGTTCAAATATTCGTGAAGTATCCATATTAGATTAAAAGCAAAGGGAGATGGGAGGAAATGGGAAGGGCCTCCCGTGGTTAGCCAGCACCAAGGGGGCCAAATCCGACCCTCTTAGCGCGGGATGGAGACCGGTTCCTCGCCCTGTCCCCTCCACTCCCGGACTGGCAGGTACCTGAAGGTGATCCACTCCTGCTCCCTGGACCACGACCTGGACATCCTGCCGTTTGGAGACATGACAGAGGTGAGTGGGAGGCGAGCATCCCCCAGTTCTGTGGTGATGTTCTGGGGTCTCCCGGCTGCTGCCCTGGATAAAGAGAGGGGGGACCCCAGCTTCTTCCCGGAGCAGCCCAAGTTGCCACTGCAGAGCCCCCTCCCCATCGAGGAGGGAAAAGTGAGAAGATAAGAAACCGCCCGCCCCCTCGGCCCCCCACCCGCCTGCCCCTCGCTGGCCACCACTCCCCTCGCCGGGGGGACATCAGCCATGGCCCCAGAGGGGCGATTCGGGTTCTGACTTGCGTTTTCCGGACAACCCACCATCTTTCCCACCTGCAGCCACCTTCGCTCCACAGGACGCCCTGGTTGAGACACAAGCAGTGTCTGCGTCCTGGTTCTACCGCCCGGCCGCCGGTGGCCCGCGGACCCCTTGCCTGGTGCCAGGCGCGGCTCTAGCAGCTCGAGGGCGCTGTTTCGGGGGGCCTCGACACCCCCGCCCCTTCTCCCTCTGAGAGCCGCCGTCCTGTGGTGCCGATGAATTTGTTAGTTTCATTCACTTATTTTTTTGCTTCCTGTTCAATATCCTACCTACAAGTGAAATCACATGTTTTTGTCCTTTTCTGTCTGACTTACCTCACCTAGCGTGACACTCCCCAGATCCATCCCTGTTGTTGCAAATGGCAGCTCGTCACCCTTTCCTGTGGCTGAGTGACATTTCATTGTCCACACGGGCCACACCCTCTTTGTACGGTCATCCATGAGAGGACACTGGCCACCACGCACATTTGGAAGCTACGTTTTAAATGCCAGGGATGTGAAATCATTAGGTGCCCAGGAGTATGCGTGGCGGGGGTTCCGCCGGTCCCATTTGCCCACCAGGCTGGTTTGAGCATGCCTGGTTGTGCTTGCCCGCTAGACGCGGCACCTTTGGCCTCTGCCCGCAGATCGGGGAGCGGGGCCTCAACCTCTCCGGGGGGCAGAGGCAGAGGATCAGCCTGGCCCGCGCCGTCTACTCCAACCACGACATCTACCTGCTGGACGACCCCCTGTCGGCCGTGGACGCCCACGTGGGGCAGCACATCTTTGAGGAGTGCATTAAGAAGACGCTGCAGGGGAAGACGGTCGTCCTGGTGACCCACCAGCTGCAGGTGACCTCCCTTCCAGGTTGTAATTTAATAACCACCTCATAGCAGCTACCCCTTCAGTGTGGACTGGACCCCCCAATTCAGGGGGTGTTGTAAAGAACTTGGACTTCCTTTGCTTTCCACGTGAAGAAGATAGGCTGGTAAAAACCAAAACCAAGTGTCTGGGTGGGCCAGGGCTTGCGGAGAAACAGTGGCCCTCAGGGGAGAGTTCCCCCAGTCCCCCGTTCTTGGGTCAAGTGCAATGCCAAGCCCCAGGGCTGCCTCTCACCGGTCTTTCCTGCCGGATAGTTTCCTATTTGGCTTTGGCCTTAACACATTACTGTTACTTCTCCCTCTTCACTTTCTCTTTTGGCCTTACGGTTTTTTCCGGGATAGAATATCTGAGACATATAAAAAAGCTTTACAAAGCAATCTAATAAAAACCCACGCGTCTGGCCCCCGGGGGGACCTCATCAGAAACGGGCCTTCTCAGGGGGCGTCCCGGCCCCTCCCACCTGTCCTGGCTTCGCTGTCCCCCGCTCCCTGGTGCGTCTTCACCTTTACAACATCCATGTGGATATTCACACCCGATAAAGTCTCGTCTCCTTTCCCACAGTTTAAAATCTTCATCTAGTTGATATTTTACTCTCTGCGTCCTGGGTTAATTTGCCTTTTCACTCAACGTCACATTTCTGAGAGCTTCCCTGCTGACGTGGGTACCTTGACTTCTCCCTGGTAAAGTATTCCAGTACCTGAACATGCCAGAGTGTCTTTCTCTACGGCGGACATGTAGGGTTTGCCCCCCGTTTTTCACTCTTACAAAAAAAAAAAAGGCTTCGATGTGCATCGGTCTCCATGTGTCTGCGTGCGCTTTTTAGAGTTTTTTTTGACCAGGGTTTTAACGACTTGACTGCTGGTTTGTAATTCTTCAGAAACCTTTTGTTCTACTAGATGCGGCCGAATGGGTTTCTGAAGGGTTGTGCCGGTCTATAACCTGCCTGCCGCACCGACATTTTAGGGGTGTCCCCCTTACCTCCAGGTACCACCCCTGCTTGGGGCGGTCTGACGTGACATCGCAACATTTCATCATGAGGCGGATCTACATTTCCCATCTGAGTAGAGAAGTCGCACATCTCTATACATTCCCTGAAAACCTTATTCCTTCTGCCTCTTCAGTATTTACAGTTCTGCGACCAGATCATTTTGCTGGAAAATGGTAAAATCTCTGAAAAAGGGATTCACAGTGAGTTAGTCCAGAAGAAGGGGCATTACGCCCACCTCATCCAGAAGATGCACAGGGAAGACACGCAGGTGACTCGCGCCCCCCCGCCCCCACCCGCACGCCCCGTGGGCAGGAGCCACCCTGGCACTCACAGCCCTGCCTTCTCCCCAGGACACGGTGACCATGGCCGAAGAGCATCAGGTGCAAGGTCAGGCCCAGGCCACCTGCCAAGAAGACCCTCAGAGTGACGATGCTGGTAAGGAGGCTGGGGACAGGCCAGGACGCCCCTGTGTCTGCCTGGGTCCCCCAGAGGCCCTGCATTTCCTCCCAGCCCCCGGCTGGGCCACGTCCCTCACGGCTGGGGATCCCAGACACTATGCATGCAGGCTACAGGGCCCCATGGTCGCAGGCCGTGGGTGTGGACTGTGCGGGTCAGGAGGCCGGAGGGTCCAGGGAGTGAGTGCTGTGGGGGGCGTGGGGGAGGGTGTGCTGAGGCTGAGGCAAGATAGGGGTCGCTTTGGCTCGAAGGGGCCTATGTTGAAAATGTTGCATCTGGACTTGCATTCATTCAGTGTTTCTGGAAAGCAAACTTTGAAAACGAAGGGACTAACATCAGAAATGCCCCGTCCCCGCTGCCTGGAGGCTCAAGGCCTCGCTCTTTTCTGCGCCCCGGTGGCAGGACAGGTGGACAAGTTCCAGGTTGGCGTTGCGGACCTGCTGCTTACAAAGCTGTGCAACCTCGGTCCAGCGGCTTACCCTCTCTGACCCTTCCCCGGCAAAAAGGGAAGTTCACAGGGCTAACTTCACAGCGTGGAGGTTAGAGGAGGTCAGGTGTAGAGAAGCCCAGCACAGGGCCTGGCACCTTGCAGGCCCATCGCTCAGCGTGTCCTCAGCTGCGGAGGACAGAAACCGATGTGCGCAGAGAAGTCATTGGAAGGCGAGGGCGGAGGCCACAGAATGGACAGTTGGGTCGCAGCACCAGGCCCCTGCAGCGCTGGGGGCTCAGGAGCCCGCGCAGGTGCAGAACCTGTTTGAAAAAACCTGCCCTGGTCCTGGCTGGTCTGGCTCAGTGCATTGAATGCTGGCCTGCGAGCCAAAGGGTTGCCGGTTCGATTCCCAGTCAGGGCACACGCCTAGGTTGCAGGCCAGGTCCCCAGTAGGGGGCGCATGAGAGGCAACCACACATTGATGTTTCTCTCCCTCGCTTTCTCTTTCCCTCGCCCTCTCTCTAAAAATAAATAAATAAAATCTTTAAAAGAAAGGAAACCTACCTGAATATTTTCCTTTCTGGTATAATTTCCCTCAAGATTCAAATTCCAGGAAGAGCCCTTCTTCCCCCAAGAAATATTGGGGCATTGTTGTAGGAAGAGAAGGGGCATCTAGCAGAGATAATGGATGTTCTCCACGTGCTACTTCCTGTGTGGTGCCTACTGGCATCTTCGGGCACCAGCCTCACGGTCCTGCTCTGGGCCAAGAAACCCGCCCAGGCCGGTGTCGCAGAGGTTTTGGGGGGCTGTCCAAGAAGCGTCTTGCTGGAGGGCACCTTGCTCCCAGTTTTCAGATGAGGACGCAGAGAGGTCAAGTGACCTGCCTGAGGTTGCCCAGTCTTGTGCTGACAATGCTGGAACCCAGTTTTCTGGCCCAAGGTCATTGCTTTCTCCACTCTCCCCACCTGCCTCTCTGAGTCCATCTGGCTGTCGGGAGCTCCAGGCCCCCCAGGGCTTATTGAAAAGTTGGGGATGGACGCCGCCTTTCCAGACTCTGGAGTCCAGAGTCTTCC
This sequence comes from Micronycteris hirsuta, assembly GCA_004026765.1. Lineage (NCBI taxonomy): Eukaryota > Metazoa > Chordata > Mammalia > Chiroptera > Phyllostomidae > Micronycteris > Micronycteris hirsuta. The sequence goes on along the minus strand of PVJI01019432.1, from coordinate 20,119 downwards.
GTGGAAAATTGGCCACTTAGGGTCAGGCAGGGTGGTACACAGCAGCTGGGGGGCGAGGGAGCTAGGAAGTGGGGAGCCAGGAGCAGGAGGCTTTGCAGGGGCCCCTTGTGCGGTGGGACGGAGCCTGGGAGGCACACCGGTTCCCTCTCCCCTCCCCCACCCCCAGGGCTGGAGAATCAGCTCACCACGAAGGAGAAGATGGAAGAAGGGTCCCTGAGGTGGCGAGTCTACCACAGCTACATCCAGGCAGCTGGAGGTACAGTCTGTCGGGGGCTCCCTGCCCAGCCCCGGGCTCTCTGGGACCGGCCCTGCCCCCGAGGCCGAGGCCGGGTCAGGTCGGAAGGCGTGAGGTCGCGTGCAGTCCAGAGGCACAGAGGAGTCGTGCCGCGCATGGTGGTCCTCGCAGTCCCGGCCCCCCTCAGTTCTGGCAGCTCGACCCTCGAGGTCCATGCTGGGAGGTGCTTCCGTGCGTTCTTGTCTTACGATGGACCTGGGATTGTTTTATGCGGGCGGGGTCAGACACGCAGACATAGAGGCCACGGTCAGGAAGGAAGAGGTGTGTACGCACGGGTCCCTAGAGAGAGCCGGCCTGCCAGGCCACGTGGGGCTGCGCGGGGAGGCACCTCCATCGCTCAGGAGGCAGGGGGCCGAGAAGGGAGAGCATGGCCCAGAGCCCCAGTTGGGGTTCTCGTGGGAAACAGTGGGCAAAGGCAGGGCAGACACGCTGAGTGGTTTCGGGAGGCTCTGGACTCTCAGGGCGGCCCCTCGTTGTCAGGTAGCTGGCTCTGGGGCGGTGCAGGGCAGGGGCCACACTGGCGTGGTGGACACAAGTGTGATGAATGAGACCGTGGGGTGTGTGGGCTGTGGATGGGCCCACGGGAGTCATGTGCCAGCGGTGGGCGCGGGCCGACCCCGGGAAGGGTGGCCTCTCTGGGACCGAGGCCCCGACTCCATAGTGTCCAGATACCAGATCTGAGAAAGCGCAGTTTAAGGCAGTCCTCTGCGCCCGGGCTCTTCAAGCTGCACGGCTGCGAGAGCAAGTGAGCTGAAGTCTTCGCAGCACGGAGAGATGGAACAGGACGGAACCCCCCAGCACCATTGCATGCTGGAACCTGGGTGCAGCTTTTATTGTGATGGCATTAAATTGCATTTCTGAAGGCGGGCGGCGATGAGGAGTCTCAGAGCCCCCGTGTCCTGGGACGGCGCGCGCTGTCCGATCCCTGTGCGCGCCGCGGCACCCTTCCAGCCCTCGAAACGGGCGCAGCTCTGCATTCTTTGAGGAATTTAAGGGATTTCTGAGAGCAATTCTGACTCTGTGACAACTTTTTACTCTTGCCTGACTTTGGAACTCTGTGAGAGGTGGATCCATTGTGGGAGACTCAGTGAACGAGGTGGGGAGGGGGAACCCCAAACTCGGAAATGGCGCCCGAATGTAGGACCGCGTCTAGCACGTTACACACAAGAGCGCACACCACAGAAGGGGGGCTGGTGGTGTTATTTTGAAAATCGAGCCCCAGCCGCTGTGGAAGGGGGAGCTGACTTCTCCAGGACACTGCTTGTGGGCCAAGCACAGGGCTGGGGGCAGGACCCAGGTCCTCCCACGTCCTCGTCGGAGCAGCCCAGGAGGCTGCTGGGACGACCGTCACCATGTCACAGCTGAGGAAGTGGCGTGTCACTGACATTTGGTACCTTGCCCGGGATCACACTGGTCCTAAGAAGCAGAGCCAGGATTTGAACCCAGGGCTCTCTGACCTCAGAGCCCAGCTGTGTCTGGTCCTTCGAGGTGTCCAAGGCGGATGGGAGGGGGTCAGGGAGATCCAAGGGCCTGGGGGGCAGGATGAGCAGCTTTGTCCACAGTTGCTGTGCGCTGTCCCAGAGTGCCCTGTCACCGCCCCCTCCCTCTGCAGGGTACATCGTCTGCATCATGGTTTTCCTTCTCCTGGTGGCATTCATCTTCCTCTCAGCCTTCAACTTTTGGTGGCTGAGCTACTGGATGGACCAGGGCTCAGGGGTGAGTGCCATGGTGGGGGGTGGCGGCTTCTCAGAGGACCAGTGCACAGGCTGGGGACCCACGAGCCGCCCGGGGCTGCCCGTGCTGAGATGACTTGGGGAAATCCAGGCATCTGGGGCTGCTCTGTCCCGGCTCTAACCGGAGTTCACCCAATGAGCCGTCACCTGGGCAGACTTTTGGGGACAAAACCAAGAAGTTTCTGTTCTCAGGCAGCTCCCCAAGTCTGCTTTCCATTCCATCCCAGTGACTTTTTCTTTGGGGGGCAGTTTTGCTTCCTGGCTCTGCATTATTTCAGATATGCCCCTGCTCTGGGTGGGAAGTTGTATGGCAGAGAAACTTAGCAAAGGAGGGAAAACAGGTTTTGTCCAGTCACTCCTGGCAGCAGGTGGAAGGGCTGAGCTCTGCTCTGGTTCGTGGGTTTTAGAAGGAGAAGGAAGGAGAGGGTGGGCAGGGCTCTGTGGAGTCCGAGGGAGGTCGGGGTCAATGCCAGCTGGCTGGAGCCTACCCCCGCACCCCCCTCCTCCCCGAGATGGTGAGGCAGGGGCCCTGTCTGTGCAAAGGTTGCATTTCAAAGGAACAGCTCTCAGGTCCCGCAGAGAGATGCTTCTGACTTGCCTTGCGCGAGACACACACTCAGCGTCCTGAGCCCTTTTTAGGGAGCAGAGAGAGGCAGCTCAGGGGAGCCTGGGAGGTTCTGGCTGGAACCACCAGGAAATTCTCTGGGAAGCCCCTAAGCTTTCTCAGACAGGCGTTCTAGTTGGGGGGCTGGGGTCCTCCTACGGACACGCCTTAGGCCGCTGGAATCCATGCTCTTTTGCCTGTATTGTATGGGCAATGATTAATGACATCGCCAGCCCCTCCCCCACGTGGCTGAGGATGGGGCAGGGCTGAAGGGTCCAGGTTTTTACGGATGGACAGCTTGATCTCCTGGCGACCAGCTGCATCCTGAAGCCAGGCAGGGCCCCAGCCACCTGCCAGTCCATCAGCTACCGAGTCTCTCTCCCTGCTCCGGAGACTCCAAGGGGCTCAGAAGCTCCCGTGTCAGGAACCAGAGTCAGAGGCCAAGTTCTGGAATGAAAGAAACTCGTAGCTCCGCCTCCTGTGGGAAATGACCAGGGTTGTGGGACCTCTGTGCCAGGCCCCGGGACCAAGACCAAAAACGTGCATTATCACACCGCGTCCCCGTTCTCTCCTGAAGACCAACAGCAGCCAAGACACCAACGGGACCACCGAAGGCCCGGGTGACATCCTGGACAACCCTCATCTGTCCTTTTACGAACTGGTGTTCGGCCTCAGCATGCTGGCCCTGCTCTGTGTGGGGTGCTGCTCCTCGGTGGTGTTCACCAAGGCCACGAGGAAGGCGTCCACGGCTTTGCACAACCAGCTGTTCCACAGGGTAGGGGCCTGGCCGCACGCCGGACTTGAACGTGCCCTATCTTTTTCTTTCTTTCTTTGTGTTTTCAGTGACTAGATTTCACTGTTTGAGCAGTTTTTGGTTTCAGAAAAACTGAGTGGAAGGGACAGAGAGTTCTCCTATGCCCCTCACCAACCCCCCCTTTTTATTAACCTCTTGCTGCCGTGTGGGGCGTCTCTCAGCGCAGGAGCCAGGGTGGGTCTATTATTATGGTACTATTGACGGAGGCCCCTGTTGACATCACTCTTGGCGCTGGGCGTTCCAGGGTTTTGAGGGGTGTGTGCTGACGTGGATCCGCCATTTAGTATCATGCAGACTGTTTTCTCTGTCCTAAACGTGCGGCCCTCCCCACCCCCGGCCCACCTGCTTCTTCCTCCCCCCGCCCCCCATCCCTAGTTGACTGTCTCCCTAGTTTTGCCTTTCCCAGAGTGTCACAGGGGTGCAAGGGGGATGCTGAGGCGGACACGGGCAGGTCTGAGCAGGTGGGCTGAAGCGCCCCCTGCTGGAGGCGGTCTGAGCAGGTGGGCTGAAGCGCCCCCTGCTGGAGGCGGTCTGAGCAGGTGGGCTCAAGCGCCCCCTGCTGGAGACAGGGCTCCGGCTGTCCTGTCCGGTGTCCCAGCGAGGCCTGCAGCTCCACTCGGAACCCGGCGCTCTGGTCCCCGCAGGTCTCCCGCAGCCCCGCCAGTTTCTTCGACACAACGCCCACGGGCCGGCTCCTGAACTGCTTTGTGGGGGACCTGAGCGAGCTGGACCAGTTGCTGCCCCTCGTGGCGGAGGAGTTCCTGATCGTGGCTCTGGTGGTGGTCCTCAACCTGGTGCTGACCAGCATACTCTCCCCGTTCATCCTGCTGACGGGCGTCGTGCTGATGGCGGTGTGCCTCCTGGGTCACACGTGAGGGGGCTTCTCTTGCTTATGAATGGGCTTGGCGACTCAGGGTTTGGGGTGGGGACCCACCCAGACCTGGGTGGTCCCAGAGGCAGACGGCCCGGGCCACACTCCCTGTCCCTCTCAACGCAGGAAGTTCAAGAGGGCCATCAACGTGTTCAAGAGGCTGGAGAACTACAGCCGCTCCCCTTCATTCTCCCACATCCTCACCTCGCTGCAGGGCCTGAGCTCCATCCATGTCTACGAGAAGACCAAAGACTTTATCAGCGAGTGAGTCCTTCTGCCACTGGGGGCGGGGCCTCGGGAACAGCGCCATCTGCAGGAGGACCGGGGAAAAGCTTGCTTTACTCAGTTGGTTCCTCTGAGCTTCCAGAGCCTCCTCTGTTAAGACAGTACAGAGAGGCAAAAAAGTATAGAGATGCAGAAAATGTCTTTGACCCTGACCCCTGAGGAGGTGCAGATGCCTCTGTTCGTAGTGTGACAGGGATGCATCAATCTGGGGCAGCACCACTTTCCTGGTTTTCCATTTCACTTCCAAATGGGTGTCTAATGTTCTTAGAAGAGGAAGGAACGGAATTTCCTTTACTAGTCACATGCATCGATTTGCCCTCTAAATGTTGGTTGAAATGAACAATCAAAACTCCACTGGTTGTGGCTGGGGGCTTGCTGTGCCCTCTGAGCTCAGCTACTTGCAAAGACCAATCCCATGTGGTCTGCCCTGACTGGCAGGAAGGTCACAATCGGGAGGAAGATAGGAGACACAAACTAGAGCATATTTTTGTGACAACCCAGGGCTGACGATGACAGAGAGCAGAGGAGGAGGAGCAGGTGAAATGCCAGATGGGTTTGGGGCGGGGAACGAGGCAGCCTGCTGGGGGCATCAGGGAAGGCTCTCAGGAGGTGGCGGTGTCTGAGCCAGCTCCGGAGCCTGCTGAGATGTGGGTGTGGGAGATGGCGTGAGACCGGTCCCCTGGGATATCGGATGGATCGTGGTGAGAGTCCTCGGGGGCGGTGCAGACAATAGGGCTGAGGGGCCCTTGGAGCGATGCTGTCGTGCGGTCAGTCCTGAGAGCCCGTGCGGGCCGGTGCCCTCCGGGCACGCACAGCCCCACTGGAGATGGATAGGGCAGAGTCAGACCTCCCCCGCTCACAAATCCCAGCAGTCATTATTCCCTCTCCTTGGCCCCATGAGGGCCATTTACCTGTCCTTGAACCTGTCACCAAGGCCGGGACGAGCATATGTGGACAGGCCTATGTTGCCCAGAGCCTACTGCTAGATCTGGGGTCAGGCCAACTCTGTGGCCTGAGAAAGGGGGAGGGAAGAATCCCCCAGAGAAAGGTCAGGTTGTGTGGGTGGGGGCGGGGAGCTGGCTGCAGGGGTGGGGGGAGCAGCCAGTGTCCGCCGTTGGGAAACCTTGGGGCAGGCAAACACATGTGTGTGTGTGTGGCTCTCAGGTGGTCCTTTCTTTCTCAGGTTTAAAAGGCTGACCGATGTCCAGAATAACTACCTGCTAATGTTTCTAAGTGCCACGCGATGGTTGGCGTTGAGGCTTGAGCTCCTGATCAACCTGGTGACCTTGGTCGTGGCCTTGTTTGTGGCTTTCGGCATTTCCTCTGCTCCCTATTCCTATAACGCCATGGCTATCAGCCTCGTCCTGCAGGTGAGGGAGGGGGCTCAGTCTGTGGCCTGTGGGCACGGGACTGGGATCACACCTCGGGCCACTTGTGATCTTATGGGCCGCGAGCCGGGCCTCCTGCACCTGTTGCTCTGTTTCCCCGTCACCTCTGAACTGGGAAGTCTGTATGTAAAGATATTACGTGGAATCATAGAATGTCGGCATCGAAGGGGAGGCCAACCCTCTATGGTATGGATGGGGAAACTGAGGCCCAGGGCGGGAAAGGCGTCCTTAGAACGGACAGAGCATTAGAAGCGGAGCCAGGGCGAGAACGCCAACCCCTCGGTTGCCTGGCTGCTGCTTCTCCCGTCGCCGCTCGTGCCCTGCTCCAGACGGCAAACTTGTCTGAGTTGCCCGGGGAGGTGACAACACAGGGCGGCGTCCCAGGGCTCAAGGGCTAGCTCCACTCGGAGTCAGGTCCTGGCCAGGCGGGGTTTGGGATCTAAGACCCCGGGGGGGAAGGGGTCAGATGTAGTGGTCTGCTTACCTCCCGGGGTGAGAGGGGACCAGGTGGTCGAGGTTCACGTCCACAGATTCCTGCGGGAGGGCTGTCTGTCCTTGAAGACCTGTGAGGCCAGAGGCCGGCTCAGCAGCCACCTCCGAGAGCCCAGGCTGCCCAGTCCCAGTTCCCCAGGCACCGCCCCCCCCCCAACCCCGCCACCGAGAGTTCATTCACTGCCCCCTGTGCTCTGCAGCGTCCTCTCGAGCTGGCTTTAGGGCTGGGGGCCCCAATGCTGACGCCTTCTTTTGGGTGAGCTAAGGGCTCCGCCTTGCTCCTGGGCCAGGCTCCACAGCAGGCGCACACCTGCACACACCCACCCACCACCATCCACACTTGCATTCACAGACCCTTCCCTGGTGCATGGGCCACAGGGGCGGCTGTGCGGTGCTCAGGGTGTGACCACCGTGGGATTTACTGGGAGCTGGACCTCAGCCGGTGCTGGGCTAGGCACTCACTCTGCACCATGGTGTTCTCATCAGGCGCCAAGGGACACAGCGAAGAGGTTAAGAGCGTGTGGTTTGGGGTGTGCAGCATCACCCCGGGCTTTGCCCCCATTCTCAGTGTGACTTCGGGGAAGTCTATTATCCTTGTGCCTAGGACTTCTCATCTGGGAAAGGGAGGTAACGCATCCCAGCTTGTGAGGAGTGTGCGTAAGCGTGAGGGTCAGAGCGTGTGCAACGCCTGGAAGACTTGCACCCCCCTGACTTACAGAGAGGGCACAGGCTTCGAGAGCTCGTGTTCCCGCAGCTGCTGATTGGCTTGTCGGTGTCTCTCCTGGTCTCCGGTACACTGGCACACAGATGCCCTGGAGCGCAGTTGCTCCCAAACCTTCCAGGATGCAGGGCAGAGGTGCCGCATGGTGTCCTAGGGGACTTATGAGTCACCAAGGCCAGAAAGTGCCCCTGGCTGTGGCGAGGGCCAGGTCCAGGGGAAAGACGCAGGGGAGCGTGGGTAGAGGCTCACCTGTCCCAGAGGGCGCTGCTCCCAGGAGCTCCTCGCTCCATCCCACCGGAACCAGTGAGGGACTCTGCCTGCAGGCCTGGCCTGGCTGCATAACAGACCCAGGTGCGTCCTTTCTCCTCGAGGTCAGCTGCCCTGCCCCACCTGCCCCGCACCCTCAAAATCTGGGCCCCGTGACCACAACATGCAGTCCCTCCTCTGACCGCATGGGTCCCTCGCTGACTGCTGCGTGCGGCTCCAGGAAGCCACGGTCACTCTTTGGGAAGCAGGAGCCCCACACCGCGTCGCTCTGCAGCCCTGAGAGGCTTCTTGGTAAATACTGGAGAAGCTTCTGGTTGCCAAACGGAGCCACAGAACCAAATTGAAGTGGCCGCGGCAGTCCGGGGACTTCCATGATGTGACCGGAAGGCTGTGGCAGGGCTGTGCTCTGTTGGTTAATTTAGTGGCCTTACAGGAGCCTGTGGTGGTTTCGTCTCCTTGCTGTTCCAGGATCCACAGCCTGCCTTGTCCTCATCATTGTCCACTCAAGTCCACAAAACAGCAGCCGCAGCCCCAAGCTACACATCCTCATCCAACATCTGTCCCAGGCTAGGGAGGAGATATCTTTGTCCACAGGTCCCTTGTTAAGAGCAAGGAGCAGTTTTGCAGAACGCTCCTGTCTGACTCTTCCTCGGGTTTTATCGGCGCTGGAGCAGTGGGGTTAACATGGCTGGTGTGAACTGGCCAGGCCCTCTCACGGCACCCCCGGCTGCTGCCCACCTGATCGTAGCGGGAGAAAGAAGGGATCAGCTATTAGTTAGGCAGGCAGCATGTCTGATCTGCTGATTGGAGGAAAGACAGTCCCCCAGCCCTCCCTTGACCTCCTTTCCCAACCCAGTGCCAGGCCACGACGGGGTCCGCCTGCTCTCCCGCCCCGTCTGGGACCCTGGGCTTCCAGGGCCTGGGCGTGTCCCGCTATTTGATCACCTTCGGCCCTTTGCCCTCTATTTGCAACACTCGTCTCTGCCCACTTTTCACCTGCTAACTCCCACCTCTCCTTAAAAGTGCACCTCTAGTGCCAGCTCCTCCGGGAGCCCACCCTGTGACCCCCGCCTGGGCGACCATACCCTGGGCCCCAGAGGCCCTCCATGTTGGCTGCATCATGGAGAGCACGCACCCTCTGGGCTGCCTTTCTCTGTCGACCTCTCTTTCTCCCCATCGGACGGGGTGCTCCTTGTGGGCAGGCCTGTGTCGGCGGTGCTCGGGGGCGTGGAGCCCGGCCTCCGGGTTTTGGTGACCGACCACACTGGGAAGGGGTGGCCCAGCACTCTGCAGGGCCTGTCTACCCAGGTCTGGAGCGTGGAGGCTGGGCCCCGCCCAGCTCCGCCTCCAGCTCCCAGGGACACTGTGAGGGTCCTGTCTGTCCTTTTTCTGGGCCTCCGTTTCCTCATCTGTGGTGCTGCCACTCCCCGGGAGCCCCCGAGACTCCTCCTAGCCCAGGCTTCCCTGAAGGCAGAAGCCGACAAGGCCGTGGGTGGGAACGGATTGTTCGGACGAGGCTTCTGGAAGGCAGGCCTTGGGCGGCAGGAAAGGAGGAGCTGCATCACGAGGGTGTATCTCTGAGCTCTCGGGTCTGGGTCACCAGCACAGGACTGCCTGGGATCTCCTGAGCAGCATATAGGATGCTCCCTGGGTTGTCCCTGAAGGCTGAGAAACGGGAGTCTCATCCCCCGTCTCCTGTCCCCATTCAGTGAGGGTCACCCCCCCGGAGCTTGCACTTCGCTCTTTCTGGGCCTCTGGGCACCGAGGTGGCACAGACCAGGACACGGTGTCCCTGGGATTCTCACCTGGAACTGCCCACCACAGCTGTGCCTCCACTCGGGAGTGGGCCCAGTGGCCACCAGGGGCACCTGTGCCACTCCCAGGGGCATGGCAGTGACCAGGTCTCGGGAACGTCGGGAGCCTGGGCACACCCCCAGCAGCCACACAGTCCCACGAGTCTCCTTCCTTCCAGCTGGCGTCTAGCTTCCAGGCCATGGGCCGCTACGCCTCGGAGACAGAGGCGTGCTTCACAGCTGCGGAGAGGATGCTGCAGTACATGAAGGTGGGCGCAGGTCTGGGTCTGGCGCGAGCCTGAGGCTTGGCTTCCACGGTCTCTGCCAGCCCCTGGGGCCCTGAGACTTTTCCAGGAGGCCGCCAGGGCGCAGGGCGCTTCCTCCTCCTCTTCCTGGAAGGGCTTCCATACTCATCGGCTCATTCTGACCAGTCTGCCCACGCGCCAGCATTCCTGGGTGTAGAAGGAATAATGTCCCCTTTTTAGAAATGGGAGGTTTGCCCAAGTCTAGCGACTAATAAGAACAGCTGTTGCTCTTGCTTCTGTTCTTGTCACGGCCGGGAAGCACACAGGTTTTGTAGCCGCTTGCATCAGCTGTGCCGCCGGGGGCAATGGGTGCAGCCCCTCTGTTCCCCATCTCTGAAACTGGAGAAATCCCCGTCGTTCCATCATTGGATTAGAACACAGGTTAAATGATGCAGCATCTGAAGCACTGAGCGGAGCCTGGACTGTAGGAAAGCCTCAGTCAGCAAAACCAGAAAGCCCTTGTAGAAGGTCAATTGGATTCGTACCATTGAACAGAAGAGGAAGCTGAGGCTTGGCCGCGCTGAGCATCTGGCCACAGATCACATGGCCAGGGGCTGGTGGAGGCCTCTGACGCCAGGACCCTGCCCCGTCCCTCGAGCCGCCTGCTGGGACTCGTGACCCTGCGGCGGGCTGCGGTGACACTGTGCTGAGGGGGGCAAGCTGTGACCTGCGGCCTGTGCCCCGGCTTCTTCTCCACTGCCCTTTCCTCCCGACGGGGCTTGTGGCCTTGAGCCAGCGGCCCTGGGCCGGAGTCCTCGCCTGTCCACTCCCCGGCGGTGTGACCTCAAGTTCGCCACTGGTGTGGTCTGAGCCTCCGTTTTCTCGCCCGTGAGATGCGTGGGAAAATGTGCGCCCGCCTGGTAGGACAAGACAGAGGGAGGCCACATGTGCCGGGGGGCTCTGAGCTGCCCGCTGCGCCCTGCAGGGGGCGTGCTTCCCCGCTGCTCTCGTCACCTTCGCTCTGGATCCAATTTCTTTCCGACCTCAGACAGTAAATTAGAAAAAGTTCTGTCAGTAACGAGGAGGCTGGCTATGTGGTTTCTCCCTCTTTGGGGATAAAACTATGTGCCTTTCAGGAGAGTGGGGGCAGAGAAGTCCCTCTTGGGGTGTTTCTGTGATCACCCAGCCGGGGGCTGGACCACGACGCAGGGCGGCCTGGGGGGGTGCTCACACCCCCCACGGCTGGAGCCGGTGGGCCAGCAGTGGGTGGGCAGAGGCAGGTGGTAACTGTCGATTTCTTTTTCTTTCTTCAAAAACGAGATGTGTGTCCCCGAGGCTCCTTCACACGTGGAAGATGCGAGCTGTCCCCCGGGGTGGCCGCAGCATGGGGAAGTCACCTTCCAGGACTATCAGATGAAGTACCGACACAACACGCCCATCGTCCTCAAAGGCATCAGCCTGAGGATCCACAGCCAGGAGGTGGTGGGCATCGTGGGCAGGACGGGCTCTGGTGAGCTGAGCATCCCATGCGCCCTTCCTCAACTTTGGCCTTGGGGTTGTCGGACCTGTTTCGGGGCGTGGGTTTGCTCCGTGACCCTGCAGATGTTTGCCGACCCTTGGTCTGGGCTGGGCCCTGTCCCGGACGCTGGCAAGGAAAGCCCCAAGTCCCTGCTGTCTCGGGATCTCGGTGGGGGAGACGGGTGCTGGACAAGCGGTCGGGCAGGGAAATAGCAAGGTGCTGACAGGTGTGGGGAGTGCGTGGAGGAAACGGGAGGGATGGTGTCCAACCGAGTGACAGGCTGGTGGTCCTGAAGCCACCATGGCCTGGGCCCTGAGACCAGCACTGGAGCTGAGACAGGAAGACCAGGGTGCAGGGAAGGAGCGCTTCAAACAGGGCAAGCAGGCCAAGGAGTGAAGTCTGGGTCCCCTGTTCCTTCCCCCCGCCCCTCCCCATCAGTCTCCTGCTTCCTCTCCTTTCTGACTTCTTTCCTTCCCTCCCATCACGTTTGGGAGTTCTGGTCCAAGGTCCTCCCTCTTACTCTTCACTTGTTCAAAGACGTCGCTCAGACTTGGCTCTTGCCCTACCTTTGTGCACCTGGGAGCTGCCTCCTCCAGGAAGCCCCCCTCCCCGGGTTGAGCATGGCCTCTGTGGGGCTGCTCCTCCTGAGGCCCCTCTGGGGCTCACGCCGCTGCTGGTGGAGGGCGGAGGGCTGGACTGTGTGCTGCACTCCCGGGCAACGGGCCTGGGGGGATTGACTCTGAAGTGAAGTTCTCAGTTGACCTTGGGCCGGAGGACCGTGTTTGCTCTGTAGGCATTCACTGAGCACCCGTGAGCGCGGCAATGGGAATGCCAGAGTGAACAAGAGTGAGCATTGACCTTGTCTCTTTGAGCAGAGGTTGACCACTCAAATGTGTTAGGGCCTGGCAAGTGACACGGACGAGTGGCATGGGGCTGGGGCTGGTGGCGGGGTGGGGGTGGGGAGGGCTGCGTGCTGAGGTGGAGAACACGGGTCTCTCTCTGGAAAGTAGCTCCAGCTGCCGGTCGCCCGGGGACATGGGGCTAGAAGTGTGAGATCTGAATTTTATGTATAGGACTTTTGGCTGTTTGAAATGTTGGTGGAGAATTTTTAAAATATCAGTAACACTGTGCGTGTGAAACAAAATGCATACGGGGCTGGATTTAATACACTGGCTCTGCAGTGTCTGCCCGCCCACCCCACCCCTTCCAGCCCTCTTCTGCCCCCTCGGTGCCCGTGCTGACCAAGAGTGGGCCACGGCGAGGAGCGGGTCTGGTGTGCAAGACTCAGGAAACCGATGCCCCGCCTTTCTCCTGCCCGACAGGGAAGTCCTCTCTGGGGGTGGCGCTCTTCCGGCTGGTGGAGCCTGCCGCAGGCCGGATCCTCATCGACGGCGTCGACATCAGCAGCATCAGCCTGCAGGCCCTGCGGTCCAAGCTGGCCATCATCCCTCAAGATCCTGTCCTGTTCTCGGGAACCATCAGGTGAGGGCTGGGTGTCAGGGCTGGGCTGCCAGGCAGGCCCCCCTCACTGAGCTGTCCTTGAAGGTCAAAGGAGACCCTAATATACACAAGGCCTCTTGGGGACCCGTCACGTCCAAACCAGAGCAAGGTGCAGTTTCCACGTCCGATTTCAGTTCACTGTTCGGCACGTGGGCTGTGGCTACCAGATGCTTCCTTGTCTGGGGCGGTTTAGCCTCTTCTCTCCACCTGTGGGGGACAGTCGAGGCTGGACATTAGCAAGGGGTCCCTCCCGGAAGCAAGAAGCGGCCAGGCAGCCGCTCCGTGAGCACGCAGAAGAGGCACTCCCAGGCTGCAGTCCCCCGAAGGCAGCTCAGGGACGCCACTTCGGCCACCAAGAGCTCCTGCTTGACTGTCCTGCATGTTGGCTGTGTGGGACCACCAAGACCTGGCGTCCAAGGCAGACTCAGGTGCTGGACGTGCAGCCTGAGGCCTCGGGGCTTGGGGCTAGTTCAGGGGCATTCTCAGAGGCAAGAGAATTGATTGATTGATTGATTGATTCATTCATTCATTCATCCATTGGCTTATCTTTTCTGAGACTTTGCCAGGTCCCGACATTGGCTAGGGACTGGGGATATGAACAACTCCTGCCCCCGCCCCCCAGGGTCACAGAGCAGTCGGCGGGGTAGGGATGTTGCGGGGACGTTATAACACCAGGAGGTAACTGCTGGGTCAGAGGTATGAACAAAGTATCACATGTGTGCTACATATCTCTACCTATACATGTGACAACATGGCCGGGCCTTGGAAGCATGGTGCTTCGTGGAATAGGCCAGGCAGAGAGGATATTATGGGTTCCCACTCACATGAGGCACCTGGGACAGGCCGACTCACAGAGACACAAAGTGGCACTGATGCCTGGAGGGGCTGGCACGGGGAGGGAGACGGGCGGAGGGAAGAAATTTTGTTGCAGACGATGAGTTTCAGCGGGTGGTTACATGACACTGTGAATACATTTGATGCCACTGCTTGTAGACTTAGCAATGGTTAAAGTGATGAACATTTATGCTTATTTTCATGCACACACACACACACACACCGCAAATGGCTTAAGCTAAAAAGTCCTCTTTTGTCTCCTGACCCGGGGAAGGCCTGGGCTGCTTCCAGGGTCAGGGCCCCACCCCAGTCTGTTCTCGGGCCCCAGTGAGGGCCCTGGGGGGCTCCAGGTGCCCCTCCTGGAGCAGCGTGGTCGCAGCCTCTCCTGTTCAGTCGGAGAGTTTCTTCCCAGTGAATCTCTTAAAAGTCCCGAGACACACTCTGCGTGGTGACCTGACCTGGCACCCCCGACTAACCCCTGTCGGGGCTCGGCTCACATGATCTGCTTATACCCGAGTCCCTCGCTCCATCCACCCCTGGGGTTGGTGAGAGAGCCCCACCTGGACTGCATGGGCTTAGGGGCTGGGGAACAGGTGGCTCCCAAACAAGACCCGGGGTGCGGCCTGCAGAAGGAGTGGGTACCGACCGACACAAGATATGCCCACGCATGGTAGTCCCATGGGCTTCTGGACACCCAGTGTCTGGTTCTCGCCGTCCTTGGGCATTCGCTGTGTCTAGGACAGACCGCTCAGTGGCCGAGATGGTCACCAAATGCTTCTCTTCCTCTCCTGGGTAGGTTAAACCTGGATCCCTTCAACAACTACACAGACGAGCAGATCTGGGGAGCTTTGGAGAAGGTGTCCCTGAGCAGGACGGTCAGTAGCCTGACTCGGTCTGAGCCTGCGTCTCCCACAGGGCGCGTCCCGCTCGCTGCTCCTGTGGGGCCACCCTGGGCCGTGGGCGGGCCGTCTCAGGCAGATGGCATGACCTGAGATTCCTTGGGGTGGGCCGATGACGCCCGGACGTGAACAGTGCGCCAGGCATGTGCCGGGCTCGGGGACACAGCAGAGGAGAGACGAGTGGCGTCTTTATCCTCCAGGCCTCCGCATTCGGTGGGAGGTAAAGGCAACCAGCCTGCGGCCGCAGAGATCCTTTCCGATGGTGGTTGGGGTTGGAAGGGGCACAGCAAGACCACCAGCACTTCCGTGGGGGTGGGAGGGGAACAGCTACTGCACCTGGGCTGGCCAGGCGGGGCCTCTTTAAGGACTGGAGTTGGGAGCAGACACTGACGGGCGGGTGCAGACGGGGGAGGAGAGAGCCGCGGTGGAGCGGAGGAGGAGAGGGACAGAACGGGGCCACCGGAGCCTTACGGGGGTCAGCGTGGGTCTCACCCCGCAGCCCGCCCAGGCCCGAATGACCTACTCTCGTCTGCCCCGATGTGACAGATCTCAAAGCTGCCCCAAAGGCTGCAAGCCGAGGTCATGGAAAACGGCAGGAACTTCTCCGTGGGGGAGAGGCAGCTGCTCTGCATTGCCCGCGCCCTGCTCTGCAGCCCCAAGGTGAGGCCAGGGCAGTTCCAGGGGACGTGGAGACGCACCGGCCGGCTCCCTTCGCTGCAGGAGGGGCTCGCGCCTGTGTCCTCAGCCCCGGCATCCCACCCCTGAGCCCAGGTTCGGGCCCCAGAACCAAGAACCAAAAGCTCAGAGGTCAGGAGCTGACTGATTTAAAAGCGGCTCACTGCACACTCTTCTAAAACTCAGGGGCAGGCTACTCCCTTGTCCTAGTAAAACCGAGACTGAGAGCCGTTCCAGGACAAAATGACAGAGGTTTGACAAGTTTCTTGACGTTTTCTAAATAACTTGACCAGTAATTACAGGTAGTTGACCCCCTGGGCTCGTTAGCACCAAGCTTTCTCTCACAAGCAAAGCACAACACACACACACTCACCTACGTGTGCGTGCACCTCCATGCTCCCGTGTGCACACGCGATTCTGTCCTCTCCGTGTGCCCTCTGATGGACTCGCGACGCCCTTTTTCAGAAGGGTCTGTCTCCTCGTGAACATTCGTGAACTCACGCTCCGTGCTGGTTAGAGCTTCCTAACGCAGGTTGTTGACGAAATGAGTTAAAAACGCTGCAGTAAAGGGACGACGGTCCATGGCGGGGGCGAGGCGCCCCCCAGGCCCCCGCCCCGCTGTGCAGGGCATTGCTCTATGTTCATTCGGCAAACAGGACGGCGCTTCATAAAACCAGCAGGGCCACTGGGACGTTTTCAAGAGTCTAATTCTCGCCATGGCCACGTACTCCGTTGGTGGGAGCGTCATTCCAACAAGCCAAAGTTGAGGGTCCTGTCCCCGGTCAGGGCACAGACAGGGATCAACCAATGAGTGCATGGATAAATGAGACAACAGATCGCTGTTTCTCTCTCTCTTTCTCTCTCTCTCTTTCTCTAATCAGTATATTTAGAAAAAGAGTTAAACTCTCTGGTCACTAGAATAGTGAGCGCTCGGTGGTCGTGTAATTGTGTCTTCAAAAAGTAACCAGGGACAAGAGCTCATGGTGCATTTTGAACGCAGCCCCAAGCTCTCAATGTGCAGCTAAGGGTCTCGGCGGATTGGGGGCCGACCCAGGGCCAGACCCAAGTTCGGGGCCCCAAGGCTACCTTCACCCCTCCCCCACGTGTGTCCACCAGATCCTCCTCATCGATGAAGCCACAGCCTCTATCGACCTGGAGACCGATGCCCTGGTCCAGCACACCATCCGCGAGGCCTTCCAGGGCTGCACCGTGCTGGTGATCGCTCACCGCGTCACCACCATCCTCTACTGTGACCGCATCCTGGTCATGGACGACGGGAAGGTGAGGAGCACGCGTCCTGGGCTGGGGGAGGACTGGCACGCAGGCCAGCGCCTGGGAGGCCTTCGATCCTTCCGGTCTGAGCTCAGCCAGGTCGCTGTCCCTTCCTTTCTCCACCCTCCAGGTTGTAGAGTTCGACAGTCCCGAGGTCCTGCAGAGGCAGCCCGGGTCCATGTTCGCAGCCTTCCTGGCAACCGCCAGGTCGCGGAGCTAAGGAGACACGGGGCCAAGGGCCGCGCTCTCCACGGCGGTCCGCCGGGTGTGCTGCTGTGCGGCCTGCAGTCTCTGACCTTCAGGTGCGGGGGCAGCAGAGGCTCCTCCCAAAAGCCGGGCTGATGGGGACCGAGGAGTGCTGGGGAGGGGACGCAAAAGAAGACCGAGGGAGGTTTGGGGATGCTGAGAACCCCAGTGTCCTTTGAGACCATGGGGTCAAATGTTTGCGTGTCTCTTCTTCACTGATGTGTTGAGTAATTTCATCATAATGTAAAAGCTTATACTTTTCTGATCTGTGTGAAGTGTTGCGAATGATGTATCAACCCTGTAAAGAAAAGTCTCATTCTCTGTCCTGCTTTCTACTTGAGCTAATATTCCTTCAGCTGCCAGGAGCAGAAACTCCCTTAAGCTGACTTCTGGGAAAAGGAGCTTGATTGCTCAGGTATTGGAAAGGTCCAGAAGGATGCCTGGCTTGCCAACGCTGCCTCTCTTCTTCTCTCAGCTCTATTTCCCTTTGTTTGGCTTCACTCTCTGGCCACTGCCCTCTTCATGGTGGCAGAACGGCTGCCAGCAGCCCTAGCACCCCACCAGCCCCAGCACCCCAGGATCAGGAATCCCCAATGATTCCAGCAGAAGCTCCGGGGCTAAATCTCACCAGGTCATGTGCTCATGCCTGAACCAATCACGTGCTGGGCTGTTGCAATACAGTGTCACATGCCCACACCTGGGCCTGGGGATGGGCTCAGCTGCCCTGAATCACACGAGCTGAGAACAGAAGGGGTTGTTTTTGCAAAATAGCCTCAGGGTGCTCCCACAATATGAAGGAAGGGTGGGCCTGGGGGCAGGGCAGGCCCCAAGCAAGAGCTGCCTGCCGTTCTTGGTTTACTGGTCACGGCCGGGATGGGTGGAATGAAGAGTTAATTGGTAACACATGACAACTGTAAATAAGACCATTTGCTGCCCCTTCCACAGTGGTTATAGATAGATAATTTAAAAGGTAATTATTTTCAATGTACTTGTCCATGAGGGAGACCTCATCGTGGTGGGGAAATACGTTTCAAAGTATTTTTGTTTCATTTGTTTTCAGATTACAGGGTCTGATTTTGCCATGAGAAAAATCAATTCCGTAAACAAATATTTCCTACGCTGTTTCTTGCATGGGGGGGCGGGGCGGGGTGGTGGTGCAGGGATGGATGGCCCCGCCCTCACGGAATTTGCCCTCTGGAGTAAACAGTGAACAAGTAAATAGAACTAAGGGACAGGAGCGGAGGACAGTCCGGGCAGGCTTCCTGGTGGAGGGGAGGCTGTGGGTTCCTGAGACCTGAAAAATAAACATTTGCTCAGATGAAAGGGATTGGGGCGGGGAAAGCCGGCTCCAGGCGGAGAACAGCAAACCAGTCCCGTGGGAATGCACGCTGGCAGCAGAGCACATGTGGAGCAAGCCCTCCTGCTGAGGGACAGATGCGGCCCCTTCTGTTCCCGCTTGGGCTTCCTGGGCAGCACCTGTGTCTCCTCCCTGGGTGGTTCCTGGGCAAATGTCTTCTCTCTCTTAAAAGCCCCCTTGCCCGGGTGGACCCCCTTCCCCTCAGTTCTTGCCTTTTCTTCTTGGGCCCTGAAGGGTGCCCGGGGGCTCCTCCTGCCCCCATCTCAACTCAGCCCCGCAGGGTCTGCAGGTTGGAGGTGACCCTGCTCACCTGGCCCGTCCCCTCCAAGAGCTGCCCTGAGAAAACGCTCCTAAGTGTGTGTTCCTCGCGGTGGCCAGCAGATGGCAGGCTCTTCCCAGAAATCCAGATCGACTGCCCTCCGCCAAGGAAAGGGCTGACCCCTGAGTTGGGGGCCCGGAAACAGGCCCCATTTCCACTCCATCCTCAGGTACCCCCGCCCCCCGCTCCTCCCCGCTCACAGCCGCCTCTCCCCGGAACCACTCGCGACCCTGGCTGCACACTGGAGTCTTGCACATCTTTAAAAACACGTGTCTGCTCCCAGAGGGTCTCGTCTCCCTGGTTGGGGTGGAGACTGAGCTCGGGGAGCTGCAGAACTGGAGAACCTTGCTTCCAGCAGCAGTAAACACACCTTTGTAAAAAAATAGCATTTTTTTTTTTGGCCCCAGCTGGTGTGGCTCAGGGAATTGAGTGCCGGCCTGAGAACCAAAGGGTCAGTGGTTTGATTCCCAGTCGGGGCACACGCCTGGGCTGTGGACCAGGTCCCTGATTCGGGTCACGTGAGAGGCAAACAGTCGATGTATCTCTCAGGCATCGACGTTCCGCTCCCTCATATTCTCTCTTTTCCTCTCTCTCTAGAAATAATAAAATCTTTTTAAAAAAATAAAATATTTTTAAAAAATAGCATACTTTTTAACAGCATTGGCAATATTTAATCTCTTAACCTGAGTGATGAGCTATGAGTTTGTTTCCTTTAAATAATTGTTTACATATTTGGGGGCACCAGAACTATTTCGTAATACAATTTTTAAAATTGATATTTAAAACATATTACAGAAATAAGTGTAATGAGAGAACATAGACCTTGGTTCTACTTCCTCATTTTTTTCTAATGGTTCACTCTTGCTGTCTCAGTTGCGCCCCAGTGGGGAGGGTGCCCAGGGGTTCTGCGCCCTCCCTCTGTCCCAGGGGCCGGCCCTCCACGTGGCCCACACGTTCAGCCCGAGCTCTGTGACATGGCCCACAGTGACCGTGGGTGACACTGCCCAGCCCCCGCCCTGCCCTCTGTCCCCACTCTGGACACTTTTAAGAGAATCCTGGTAAATGGAGGCTCTTCCAAGGACAACCAGTAGGGGGCCTGAAAACCTGCTGTGAGAGGAACCAGGAAGGGAGGGCTCAGATTGGGTCTTCAATTTCCTGAAGACTTCTTCTGGAAATAGCTCCCAGGCGGTGGCAGGGGCCTCGGTGGCGGGCCCTGGAAGCTCCCCCCTGGGTGGGGGTGGGGCAGGACTCATACCCTCAGCCTCCAAGAGTGGGCCCACAAGGCCCAGTGGCATTGGGAGTCTGCACAGGCAGGACATGGGACTGGGTGACTTCCACAGGGGGTGCGACTCGGTGCAGATGCGGACAGGACGGTGCCTCATGGCGGGGTCCTTAAACTGGGCGAAGCAGCAGAACGGCCCCACCCCCATGCTTTCTGACTCAGTGGGTCCCTGCTAGGGCTCAAGAATCTGCCTTTCTCACGACTTCCAGTTGCTGCTGGTGTTGCCGACCTGGAGTCCCCACTCTGAGAACCCCGAGGGGAGCCAGGATGGCCCTGTTGCACGCCATCTAGAGGGGAACGGTTCGAACCCCCATTCTAACCTCATCCCCCGAGATTCTGTGTTTTGGGGGCACTTTTATTTTTATGACCTGTTTTGGTTCAGGCGCCCTGAGGGTCTTATTAAACCATAACACTCATGACTTCTCCTTCACATTGACCTAGAAAGAGAACTTCCTTATTACCATCATTATTTTTTTACATGTCAACGATCTCAGGGAAGTTTTGGACCAAAGGACCAGTAATGCAACAACTTCCGCTTGACGATGGAGCACCCATTTTCTTAAGGGGTCTCTGCATCTCCCGCCTTGGACTCTGGTCTCTTCGCTGCTGTTCCCCCCGGGTTCTCTCGGCCCCCACCTACCCAGTCCTGCGCCCGTGTCACACGGAGCAACTCGGCTCTGACGTGGGACGCCTCTTCCTGCCGATGGG
>PVJI01019431.1:0-31066 GCA_004026765.1 Micronycteris hirsuta | reverse complement strand
GTGGTGTGCACAGCTTGAATGTACCCTCGGGGCCTCTTCTGGGAGGCCAGTCCCTGGGGGCAGGGCTGGGACCCGACCCCCCTAAGTCCGGACTGGGGCCTGGGCAACGGAGGAGCAGCAAATCCGAGCGGCAGCTCCCAGGCAGCCACGGCCCGGCTCGATCCACGCGCGCCCAAGAGAGGCCGGGAGGAGAGCAGATGCCAGTGAGGTGTGCGTGGCTTCTCCCTGTGGAGCCGAGGCAAGGGGGGTGGGAAAGGGGAAGGACGGCGTCCAACCGAGCTGACCCTGACGCAGCGCTTGCCTACCTGTGCCTCTCTCCCCGAAGCTGGATTAATTCTTCCGTGACCTGTCCTTGCCCTTCACACCTGCAGGGAGGCCTGGGCTGGGGGGATTCTGAGACAGCGGCGGGAGCGGAGACCTTCTCCGCTGACCCCCACCCCGAGCTTCTGGCCAGGCTTTTGCGCTGAGCCCTTCCTTGCCCACTGGTAGCTCCGGGCAATTCAGATCCCAGGTCTTTCTTGAGGGGAGTCTCCAGGGGCAGCCACAGGGCTCTGGCCTTGGCCTTGGCTTGCTAAACATTTTTTTTTTAAAGATTTTATTTACTTATTCCTAGAGAGAGGGGAAAGGAGGGAGAGAAACATCAATGTGTGGTTGCCTCTCACATGCCCCCTACTGGGGACCTGGCCCGCAACCCAGGCATGTGCCCCGACTGGGAATCGAACCAGTCAACCCCTTGTTTCATAGGCCGGCGCTCAATCCACTGAGCCACACACCAGCCAGGGCTTGCTGAACACTCTTGTTAATGACTTGGTTGAAAAACAGAAAGACTCCAGATGACCCACAGCTGGGATAGTTAATACGCTGCATGACATGTTCAAGTTCAAGTGATTTGTACAGGAAAGGGCGCTGGGCCAAAGCCAACATCATGAACTTAAACAGGGACGAATGTAAAGTCCGCTGCATAGCCTCAGGAGAATGTCCCACGCCAGCAGAGGACAGACCCGGCTGGGGCACACACGCCCACTTGTCCAGTCGCCCCACAAATACGTCTGGGGCCTACAGGATGGGAGGTGTCCCCGGGAGTTGGCTGGGGGCTGCCACGTGGGCATGACGGCAGGAAGAATTTTGCTGGTTTGGGACGGGGAGGGGCTGAGTTTGGGGTGAGGCCTCGCAGGACCTTCTGACCTGGGAATTCAGAGCTGGAGGTCGGCAGGTGTAGGGCTGAGACGGGGTCTCCATCCGAGGGAGGGCGATGCTGTGGACACCCCAAGAATGTTCGCGGAGCCCCAGGGCAACGAAGGACGGTGAAGGAGCACTTCATTTGACATGCAAAGGGCTGGGTGTTTAACCGACCACAGATTTGAAAGAGAGGAAGGAGAGAAGGAAGGAAGGAAGGAAAAAAGGAAGAGAGAAAGAAAGAAGGTCCAGCCTCGGGCTTTATATTGCACAGACGCAGGACTGGCATTTTCTCACGTGCCCTCCCCGGGACTCTCCTGGGCGGGCGCCCACATCCCTGTCCCCTAACTCTCCCGCGACCTCCAGGAACGGGGCCTTGGGGACATGGGCCTGCCTTCTAGGCGGTCACCTGGAGGCTGGGACTGCAGCCCAGGAGGAAGCAATGAAAGGAGAGGAGATGGAATTATCGATCCAATAGGCAAAGGTCTTTTGAGAGCTTTCTTTGGCTCTGGGAGCCTGTCAGGTCCTTCAGGGACCCGCAGCCCCACCCCCGGGGACAGCCTGAGCGAGGCGCCTTCTCCGCGTTGTGGGCATTCGCTATAGTTGTCAAACATCAATTTATGGTGCAGCTAAGAGTGAGCGTTTGCAGGTAAAATTGTAAAAATATATCATCCTAACACAACAACTACTTTCTTTCTTGCTCACTTCTGATCCTCAGTTTTATCCCCTTTAAAAAAAAAAAGACTGGGAGAAGGCCCTGGCTGGCATAGCTCAGTGGATTGAGTGTGGGCTGGAAATCAAAGGGTCCCGGTTCGATTCCCAGTCAGGGCACATGCCTGGGTTGCAGGCCAGGTCCCCAGTGAGGGCCACGTGAGAGGCAACCATACATTGCTGTCTCTCTCCCTCTCTTTCTCCCTCCCTTCCTCTCTCTCTAATAATAAAGAAATAAATAAAATCTTAAAAAAAAAAAAAAAAGACTGGGAGAAAAAGAAAGACAATTCCAGTTGGGGAACTGCTTCATTTCTTTGTGTCCTTATGATTTGTAGCCACAGACGTAATCCTTACAAAATCGTAATCGTAATGTCCATGCAAATCGGCACACTACCTCTTCACTTACTGTGGTTTTTAAGACAGCAGCCTTGTAGTTCACGGTAGTGTTTTCATTTTACACGTCTGCATGATATTCCGTTATACAACTACTCACATACCACAATTTTCTTTTTCTTTTTAATTTTTTTAATGATTGATTTTTAGAGAAAGAGGGAGAGAGAGAGGAAAACATTGCCTGGTTTTGGTTCTCCTTACTGATGCACTCATTGGTTGCTTCTTGTACGTACCCTGACCAGGAATTGAACCTGCGACCTTGGCGCATCGAACGATGCTCTGACCAACTGAGCTCCCCACCCAGGGCTATGCCATAGTTTTCTTAATCGTTTTTCTATTTGGGGGCACAGCATTTGTTTCCACTTTCTCCTTATTATAAATAACTTAGCTATAAACAGTCCATGCGTTTCCCCCCTTCTTCTTTTTTTTAAAATTATTCCTTTGGCAGCAATTCCCAGGAGTGGAATTATTAGGCCAAAGGATCTGGATGTTTTTACGGTTCTCAATGAAGGCTGCCAAATTGGCCCCGGCCTTCCTTCCGCAGAGACTCGCTTTACCTGGTGTGCATAAAGCGCAGACGTGCCTGGAAGGGAATGCGAGGTGACAGCCACCATGGAGCCCGACCCTCCCAGGGCCCTGCTGTGGGTCCTCCTCCACCAGCAGGGAAGGGGAAGGGGGGCAGGAAAAGGGTGTGGACACTCTGGGAAATGAAGCAATCATCTGGTACTTCCTGCGGGAGCAGATGCTGACAGGGGAAATGACGTGGGGGGTGAGGTGGGGGGCTCAGGGCAGAGTGGGCCTGGGGACACCGGGGGCTTCCCCCACGCTTCGCAGGTAGAGGTGGGACCCCTGGAGTGGTGGCTTCTAGGGAGCCCTGGGCGGGCTCCTGGGCTGTCCTCCTCAGTCCCGGCAGGAGGGGTCTGGGTTAGGAAGGAGAAGCCCTCACCTCTCCCTCAGGGGCTCACTGTGCCCACTGGGTCCGGTTCTGTGCTGGAAGTCTGGACAGGAAAGGGGACAGACTTGGACCCGGCCCGCAGGGACCCCGCAGTGTGGCGAGGGAGCCAGGAGGGTGACGGGTGAGGACCGCGGCTGGAGCCGGGGCTCTACTGCTCCTCAGCTCCAGACGCAGCTCCGCTGAGCCCAGTCCAGCGGCTCTGCCCCACGGCAGGGGCAGGACCCAGGGGGCTGACCTGGAAGCTGTGCCTGTCCACAAGCCCAGTTCCACCTCCAACTGGAGATGCATTTGGCCCGTGAGATGAAGGGGAAGTCAAAGCTCGGAAAGCCACCTCTCTGTGTCACTGTCCGTTTTATTCTCAGAGCAGTGGGGTGGGAAGGGGTGAGGGGCGAGGAGAGATGGGATCAGATACCCCTTTAGAAAGTTCGAGGGGGCTGCGGCTGAGAGAGTGGACTGGGGAGGCGTGTCCTGGAGATGCCAGGCCAGGCAGGCTGGGCTCCGGGGGGATGATGCCTGCAGGTCAGGGAGGGGAGTGTGACGGGGGCGCCCTTCCTTGGATGCTGAGTGCTTTCTACCTGAGGCCTGGCTGGGGACTAAGGGAAGGGGCAGCGTGGTTCTGGGGAGCCTGGGTTCCGAGGTCGGGGTGGTGGGGGACGCCCAGGCATGGCTGTAGCACCTAAAGGGAAGGCAGACCTGGGACTGGGCTTCTCATCCGAAATGAAGAGCAGCTCCCCGTGCCTCCTGGGTGCCTGTGCAGGTGCATCGCGAGTGGGTGTTGGGGGAGAGCGAAGTGTCACTGGAAGAAGCCAGGTGCAGCCGCTGGGGAGGCCAGGGCTCCAGACCAAATCCCGTCACTCTGCTGTGGCAGGGTCCTGCCTCAGCAACCCAGGATTTGGGGCCCTCAGGGGGCGGTAATTCCATCTGAGCTGGGTTTATTGGGAGGATTAAGTGAGATAAGGTTCCCGGTTGAGGGCCTGGAAAAGGAATAAAGAGCTCCCCAGATGCAAGGCCTTGTCACCTCTGTGTTGTGGAAAATGCAGGGAACTATCTGGCAATGCCTTGGTCTCTTAGAGAGAAGCCGGCCCTCTGGAGCCTGGGTGTGTAGGGGTGGGGGGCGCCACGGGGTGGGCACCCCCACAGGGGCCTCTGCTTCCTCCTCTTGCTGTGGCTTCCCTTTGAAGCTCAGCAGCTGCTGCCGAGGACAGGCCAGGCTGGGCCGCCCCGATCACCCTGCTCAGAGCCTGAGGTCGGTTTGAAGCCACAAAGAAGAAGCCAGTGTTGGGCAGGCAGAACTTCCTGACTCCCTAGTGTTTGGGTCGGGCCTGACCTCTTCACCCCAGGGACCCACCAGGTGGCCCGGGGTCAGGAGGAGGGACCTGCCCTCCACACCAGGGAGACCCCTGCCCTGTCCCTCCATCCTGGGGCCTGACTGTTCCAGCCACAGTCAAGGGCAACGTTCCGGAGCTGGAGGGGCTCCGCGACTGCCCAGGGAAGTGTTTCAGTTTCAGAAACAAAAGTGTCCATTGAGAACAGAGCGGGGAAGGGGAGGCCAGCTGGCTCACCCAGCCTGGGGCTCTGCGGTGACCTTGGGCACGTCCAGAGAGGAGGTAGAGGATGCGAGGCGCTTTCGCCTTGACCCCGTGCCATGAACTTGAGTGCACTTGGCACGACGGGGTGCGGGGATGTGGGGGCAGCCCCAGAGGCAGCCTCCCTAGGCTGGTTCAGCGACCGCACCGGTGGGCCCGGGCTGCCGTAACAAAGGGGTGTAAACCACAGAAATGCCTTTCTTCGCAGTTCTGGGGGCGATGTCCTCGATCAGGATGTCTGTCGGTGGGGTGGGCGTCTCCTCTTGGTGTTCAGATGGATGTCTCCACAGGGTCTTCCCTGTGTCCTAATCTCCTCGTCTGGTGAGGACACCGGGTACGTGGGGTGAGGGCCCCCGGAACCTCATTTAACTGAATCACTGCTGCATGGACCTGATCTCCAAATACAGCCTCGTCCCGAGGTGTGGGGGTAAGGACATCGACACATTTGGGGGAACGGTGCGGCATACAACAAGCCCCAGATTTGGAGCCTTGCGTCCAGCGTGGGTGGGAGCAGGAAGCACCTGCCTGTCTCTCTGTACCTGGCTGCTCCTGTCATGCCTGTCCCCAGGCCACATCCTAAAGCGAGCACCTGGGCACCAGGCATGTGCCATCGGTAGAGGCAGCTTCCCACACGGCTGCCCTCCCTGTCCCCACGCCCCCCACCCCAGGCACAGCTCCCGTCCTGCCGCTGGGCAAATAAATGCATGGCACTCGTCCTGCCCACCCAGAGCAGAGGCCAGGGGCCGCGGCGTTTCCCGGCCACTCCGAGCTCATCTCAGCTCCTCTGTCTTGGAGGCCGCGGCTCCGGCCTGCCCCCCTGCCTGGACCTGCCCTCTCTTCCCCGCTGTCCTGCGGGCAGTTTTGTGGCTGCGGGGGCCTCGCTCCCCAATCACTATTCCATTTGGGGGTCCCTGTCTACCCAGCCAAGATGAAGGGGTGAGGCCACTCCCCATCTGCCCTCTTTCACAGGGCACCGAGGCCCGCGGTGGGGTGGAGGGGGGCTGAGCCTGTGCCAGGCTCCGCCCCCCACCCCCAGTTATCCTCAGAGCAACTGCACTTGCTCCTCCCCCCACCCTTATCTGGGGGGTGGCCCAGATGTTTCCTCTCACCCAGACAGCCGCCCTCTCCCCCAGGAGGGTGGTGCCCTGCCTCCAGGCCCTGGGAGGTTCCCACCCCCGCTTCCACTCCCCTGACTCTCCCCTTCCCACGAGCCTGAGATTCTCGTCTTATCTGGACACGAGAGCCTTGGAGCCACACGGGAACGGGGCCCCTTTAAAGTCGAAACCTCACCGTGTTGGACACTGGCGGGGATTTTCAGCCAAGAGGTAAAAATACAAGCGGTTGGAACCAGGCCTGCGGCCCAGAGAGAGGACACGGCCAGTGGCCGCCCGGCTGGGCACACGCGTGGTCTGACGGTGGTGGCGCCTGCCCGCTGTCCCGGCACACAGCCTGGCGTTGGCACCGCGGGTCTCCCCCGTGGGCTGGGAATGCGAGCGTTTGTCCTGCGTCACGGGAGCAGTTCGCTCCCCACTGCTCTCCCAGACCAAGGCGGTTTCCGACTTTCCCCTCGATGCAAACGGCGGTGCCATAGATGACTGTGTACGTGCTGCGTTTTCCTTCTTCTCATCCTGAGCACAGCAGCTCGGAGCTCTCGTTACCTGGTCCCGGTGCACACCTGGGGAGGGCGGGATTAGTCCCCGGGCAATGCTCACAGCAGATTTTGAGAGAACGTGTTCCCCCGAAATCCAGGCAGCTCGGGTTTTCGAATCACCAGGACCAATCTGACCGTCCAATGGGTGCGCCGAATAACCGCGCAGCCGGTTGCATTTCACCACGGCCGGTGAAGGTCCCTGTCTTCCCGGTCCTAACCTGGGGGCAGCCCCTCTCCCCTTGCTTTGGAAGGGCGTCTGCTCTACAGTGGCTTCCTGGAGTTCCTTTGGCACGGAGACCCTAGGGGTGCACGTGCTGTGCGATGTCCCTCAGCAAGCTGCTCCCCAGCAGTGCCCCCCCGTGCCCCCCGCCCCCGGGGTCGGAACCCTGGACGTGTGTTAGCATCAACACGGGCCGTGTTTCTAAAACATGAAACCTGTGCCTCATGGGAAATGAAGGAGCTGAGCCGGTGTCTGGGCTCCCCTGACAAACGGAGACCCCGAGGCCCCCAAGCCTTGGCCCGGACACCAGAGCCTCAGGCTTTATCCAATGGCAGATGTTGTTAAGCCAATGAGTGTTTTTGCACACCTACTATGTGTTCGCCACTGTGCTCTGAATAGGGGACCACGGAGGCAAAGCCTTTGGCACATACCTTCAAGGGGTCCACCCTCTGGTGAGAAGGACAGACAGCTCAGTGTCGCAAGGGAAGTGCTGGGAGAGAGGCTGCATGGGTGGCTGTCATGACCCCACCCAGGGGAGAAGCCCATGAAGGCTTCCTGGAGGAGGCAGCAAGCAGCTGGGTCTTGGAGGCTGAAGAGCTACCCAGGTGGAGTGAATGAGCATCAAGCATTTGAGGCAGAGCAGCTGCGTAGGTGGTAGTGCAGAGGTGGGAACACGCACAGTGTGTGCGAAGGGCGGTGGGAGTCTCGTGGGAAGAGCAGGGTGCGGAGCTGGGCCGCCAGGGTCGAGGTCCCAGCTCCACCGCAGCTCTGTCGTTGCGGGAAAGTCACCAAGCTCTAGGCTGTGATTCCGCCGCCCATGCGCGCAATCACAAGACAGACAAGGATGCAAAGGATTGATTGTACAGTCGGTCCTACGTTTAGCAGGTCAGCCACGCAAAGTCACGGACAGACAGATTTCGGACATGATTCGGGTGACAGTGGGGAGAACGAGTAAGACAGGGAGGAGCAGAGGCAAAGAAATCTCTCCAAGTGCAGTGACCACAGTGAGGACAAAGGAGCCAGACAGGCAGAGGACAGAGCCACTGGGCTGGGTGACCCGTCAGAGGGCAGGGGAGAGAGGGGACTCGGAACGGTCCTCATTCTGCCACCTTTGCATCTGCCCCTGAGCTCAGCCAGGTCCTGCAGACCAGCAGCCACGTCCTTCCCCCTGGGGCCTCTCACGCCCCCCCACCACCTAGGGCGCCCCAGGGCCTGACTTCCTGGGACTGGGAGACTGTGGGGAAGAGCCCAAGGGCCCCTTGTGGCCAGATGGAGGCTACCCCTCTCCTCCAGGGAATGAGCTGAGCTTCCTCACACCCTCCCCCCTGCACGAGAAATCTGGAGCTCAGAGACCTGGCACCTGCTGGTGGGGGGCCCTTCCTGGCCACTGCCTGGGGCATCCGTTGGGGTGTGTGGCCCGCGGACAGCCTGCTTTGCAGGGAGGAAGTGGCTCAAAGCCGATGTCACTTTGTTTGTTTTCCCGGTGAAGAAAAAAAAGACCCTTTTACTTATTTTTTTAGGGATTGGGCCGATATTTTTAATTCCTCCAGCTTCCTGCTGTCTACAGGTGCTTCCTAGCGTGTCGCTGTCAGAAGGGACAGAACTGTGGCATCATCAGCTTCGTTCCTGAGGCTGCCACAGAGTGTCCCTGCTCCACCTGGTGCCCACAGGGGCAGAGCCGAGGAGGGAGGCAAGGACACTCTAATGGCCGAGTCCTTAGCTGAGCGACAGTGACAGCCGCTGGGCAGCTCCAATGCCCACATTCTTTACTCTTCGCTCAAAGGACCCTCCGCCCAACTTGGTCTGACAGCGCTGTCGGACAGGCGAGGATGCCCGACTGCTCCAAAGGCATACTATTTGCTTATTTTTACCCCATAAAATGACTCAAAAGCTAAAACTTTGGGGGAACATCATGTTTCACGTGCCCCAGAAATGCCCCTGATGGGAGATCCTTCCAGAAAATAAAGACACCAGGAAAGCAACGTAACCTCTCTCGGTTTATCTGACTGTGCATGAATTTGCGGAGCCCTTGCATGCATCTTCTGGAAGGAATGGAACAAGTGCGTATTGGATACTTTTATTCCACGGCTTCGCTTTCAAATACTCCCGCCACTCGGTCTGTGAGTCGGGAAATTCCTGACCATTGTGCTGGGCAGGAGATGAAGGCTCAGAAGAGGGGAGGGGTCTAGCGGCTGCGGAGGGGCAGGAGATGACCTTGACCCCAGGTCTTCCCGTTCTGTCTGGAGTCCTACCCCATAACCCTTATGAGAACTCCATGAGGAGGCAATAGTACCTTCGAGATCACTGAATGTTCAGAACGATTTGGCGATGTATATATAATAATTAAAAAATAGATTAATCTATCAAACTGAAAGATACCTCCTGGGATTATCCAGGAAAACAGAGAGAAGGGGATAAAACCATTCTTGCATAAATCACAAGTAGCCAACCGCTAGCCTTCGGGACCAAACGGCTGGAGGCAGACTTTCTCTCCCTACACGAGGTTTGCCTTGAAAAACAAACAAAACACTGAGTTGGTGTTCCAAACGAAATCAATAGATTATACTTTAAAATCTGGATTATAATCTTCTCTTGAAAAATCAGATCATTTGGCAATGCTGGGCCTTGAGGGGCCTTTTGAAAACTAACGCCACGTGACCCCCACAGCATCGGCTGGAGCTGAGGGCAGCACCCGACTCCTCCGGGTGGGCAGGGGTTTCTCGCCGCCCCACCCACCCGCCCTAAAATGATGAGGCAGACGGGCCTGGACTCGGGGTGCGGGGCACCCCCAGGATCGCGGGTGGTTCCTTTGTCCCTTTTCCCAAACGGCAAGAGCAGTTTCTCCCACTCCCGCTTCTCTCCCCGCCCCTCGATCAGCAGAAAGATAAATCTTAGCGTTAATTTAATTTGCATTTCCCCTGACAACTTAGTGAGTTTCAGCGTCTTTTTATGCTTCCTGGCTTTTTAAATTTGCTTTCCTAGGAGTCACTTATTATTATTATTATTTTTAAAGATTTTATTTATTTACTTTTAGAGAGAGGGGAAGGGAGGGAGACAGAGAGGGAGAGAAACAGCAATGTATGGTTGCCTCTCACATGGTCCTCACCGGGGACCTGGCCCGCAACCCAGGCATTTGCCCTGACTGGGAATCGAACCGGGACCCTCTGGTTCCCAGCCCGCACTCAATCCACTGAGCTACACCAGCCAGGGCCCTAGGAGTCACTTATTGATGACCTTTGCTATATATGGTTCATGCCTTTTTGTGAGAACACTTAATGCAGCAGATATGATCTCCTTTTCTTCTGGGTTACGAATAGTTTTTCAGATCTATTGTTTTCACTTTCCTTCAGTTACAGTATTTTTTTTCCAGAAAAGTTTTAAGGGTTTTTTTTTTTTTTCAATATATAGCTTCTGTGATTTCTCTCTTAGTTGAAAGGGAAACATTTCATTTTAGCACTCTTTTCTCCTGCACACTGCCATTACATCTATGGTTTGGCCAATCTCACTTGGCCTTCGAAATGCCATGGACTCAGCCAGCGTGGGAACTCAGCAAAGCATGATGGGCCCTGCCGTGGCCGGCTCCCCTCCGACCACACGCCCCTTCTCTGCCAGACCCGGGCGCCGATACCAGCCGGGACTGTTTCGGTCTCCAGCCCTGAGCCTCCTCCGCCCTCCCCCGCAGCCCCCTCCTCGATTTGCTCCTTAAATGGAAGTTTTCCTCCCGCGCCTCCCAGCTCTCTCTGTTCTGTCCCCTTCCTGGCGGGACAGATACGGCCTGTCCCTGACCCGCCGGCTCCAGGGCCTCCCGGGGTCACGGGGGCCCTTTCCTGCCGGTGGAGCCGGGTGGCCCAGCCCTCTCCCTAAAGGACAGTGCGTCCCCGCGGGGCTGCCTCGGTGCCTCTCTGCACGGACAGAATTCGGGACGAACGTTGTCCTCCACACGCCCTGCCGGGTTTACCCCTTTCGGAATCAGCGCTAACCACCTGCGCTGCTGGGCGCTCATACGATGCCCCTCGCACGCGGCCGGGCCCCAGCCGGTGCCGTTTCTGTTGTCATCCCCACTTCGCAGACGGGGCGCCTCAGAGGGGTGGACGCTAGTTCCCACGCTGAGTCCTCCTCCCCTCCCACTGTGCTCCGACGGCAGGCGGGTTGCAGATAGGCTGGCCGGCCCGTGCTGCCCTGGGAGGGGACAGGAGCCGCACCTCCATGGGGTGAAGGCTGTCCTTTTGCTGTCCCAGGTCCTCTCTGTGTGAACTGACCGGAGCCAGGGGGCGTGGAGGAAAGGCCCAGGGAAAGGCCCAGCAGCCACCCTGCTGGGGTCCCCCAGCGGGTGGAGGAGGCCTCCCCAACCTGCGCTGGGGGAGTGATGGGAGAAAGCTCGGCCTGGCCTCCCCGTCGATAAGAAAGCCAATCACCTCGTGAGTCATCCGCCAAGCATCTCCCCGGGAGCAGGCTGGCTGGCGTCCAGGGGCAGATTTCCCGTGTGTGCGCAGAGGCGAACGGGCCACCGGCGAGGGGAGGCTGGGCATGTGTGTCTCGGGCCTGGTGCTCGATGCTCCATGGGCTGGGGGCCAGGATATTTCCGTCCACCACCAGGAGGACCTTCCTGGGCTTCCTGGGAGGAACTTCTGCTCGGAGCCTGGAGCCCCACTGTCCCATAGGGCCCAGGGAGGCCTCACCCTGGGGTCAGTGCCCAGCCCTGCTGTGCCTCAGGGCCCAGTCCAGTCCCACCAGGGTCCCTGTCTCACAGTTTCATCCCTGGGTCCCCGAGAGCCCTCCTCGCTCCACATCCATGACCTCTCAAGGCTGGCCCAGCGCCGAGCCTGGGGCCCTCGATGACCCTCCTGTCCCAGATAGAGAGTACCGTGCCCACGGGTGCAGACAAAGGAAAACTCTGCAGCCACTCCTTCTTTGTGTGACCTGCCTGGGGAAACCAGAGTGAGGGTGCTGTCCCTGAGCTGCGCAGCAGGGCGGGGGGGAAGGACCCGGCACCCCCAAGTCCTCCCCCTCCCCCCGTTTACTTTCCCCATCACTGTTACATTCTTTCAGCCTCGATTCCCTCCGGGCGGAGCAGTTGTGGGGGTTTTTTTCTTTCTTTTTGAAGTGTAGCTGGTATACAATAGTCTGTTGCATTTTCACCTGTGCCGTAGCAGGTTCTGACCTGACAACGTGGTCGCCCGCTGCCGACGTAAAGGCGTTGCGGCGCCACTGGCCGTGTGTCCCTTTGCTCCTGCTTTTCTGGCCACTGGCCTCCTGGTCTCCCGACGCTTCTCCCAAAAGCACGCCGAGCCCGGCACTCGTTTGGGGTGAACGCTCATTGGAGTCGGTGGGAGATAGGGTTCCACTCTGAGGGGCATCGTGGGGAGGAGGGGGCAGGGCCGGGGCCTGTACGTTGAGGAGCTGTGTGTGAAGGTGTTGGGGGGTTGGTGCACTTTTTCTTGGGGTTCCTGAGCTTCTGGGCAGAGCTCTCCAGTTCTGCCTGAACTCAGTGACCCACCTCCGTTCTGGCCGACCCGAGCACGGCTGCCTGTGCTCCTAGGTTTCCTCACCAGGGTGTTAGCGTCACAAATAGAGCGAGGCAGCCGGAAGCGGGGGGCCCGGGGAGGCTTCTTCGCAAGCCCCAAACTTGAACTTCGCAGGGAGGGCTGAGAGGGGCGGGAAGTTCACACAGCTCCCGTGACTGCTGGGTCAGTGGCCTCCCCGCCCCCGGGCCACTTAGCTCTTGAAATAACTCATCTGGATCTTCCCTTCTGACTCTGCAGGACAGAGCATGTCTGTCCAGAGACTTAACCCCTTATTCCCACTGCCTGGGCTCACGCATGCTCCCTGGGAGCTGCTCAAATCCTTTGCCCGTCCAGGACCCTGAGGGCAGGCCCCCACCCCCACTTGAGAAACAGGCCTGGTCAGGCTTGGGCAGCAGGGGCAGGCACAACCCTCACACGGCCATGGGACTGTCCTCTCGTGTCCCCTCCATAGTATAGGGCCTGGGGTGAAAGGCAAGGTCCCTCCCCATCTCCGGAAGCCAAAAGCGGCCTCCCCTCTGACGGCTGGTCCTGGCCCTGGTACCCCCACCCCAGCAGTCCCGAGACAGACAAACGACCCCATCGCAGGGACGACTTAGGTGACCCATAGCTGGACTCCAGAGTCACACCGCACTGGCCAGTCTGCTCTTTTGTGTGACTCGAAAGGTTCGAGTTTGTAAATTCCTTTGACCCCGAGGTACAGCGCCAACCCGGCTCAGCTCCGACCTGCTCTGCAGGATGGGGAAGAAAAGGCCTGGCAGCTTCAGATCCTGCCACCCCCTTGCTAGTGATTTCTCAGGACCCATGGCAACAGCCCGGAGTCCCTACAAGGTGCAAGGGAGCCCTCACTCCACCTGGCACCTGCTGTGGGGCGGTGAGCATCATAGGTGAAAGTTGTCACCACGGGGCCTCATGGGCATCATCTCCTTCGGTCTTTGTGACCATCAGAGGAGGCAGGGCTTCGTTTTGCAAGTGGGGAAACTGAGGCTCAGCAAAGGCGAGTGTCTTGCCTGAGGTCACACGTCTAGTAAGAGGCAGGGTTTGCATGTGGACCCGACCTGTCTGGTCCAACACCGTGTCCGAGGGTCCCCATGACAGCAAAGAGGGCGTCATTGGCCGCATTTGACAGATGGGACGCTAAACACACACCTCAATTGCCCGAGATCCCACACCCGGAAAATTGTAGCGCGGGATTCAAACCCAGGCTCGTCAAGCTCGAATTCCGTGCCGGCTTCACAGTTCTCGTTTCCTGAGTGCGGGTGGCCAGCCGCCCCGGGCGTGGCCCGGTCCTAGTGGCCGCCAACCTCCTGGGCCTCAGCACCCTCCTGCTCAGGCCCCCGGGCAAGACGAAAGCAGACTTCACGCAGATGGAGTGCGCCCCAACCCTTTTTGCAAATCTGGGATGAGCACTTTGTTAGAATTTGGAAAATTTATTTCACATTTATGAGAAAATCGACATATAGTAAAAGTCACCTTGACGAGTGTTTGATGGGATGTGTTGACCACAGTACCCAGTCACGTGACCACCTCGAGCTCCTGATCGCAGTCGAAGTGGAGGACGCCTCCCCCACCTGCAAGTTCCCTGGGACGCCCCCCCTCGATCCCTGCCCCACCCCGGCCCCAGGGAACCGGCGCTCCGCTGCCTGCCATCACAGGGCTGCTTCTGCAGGCATCTCGTGCCGGTGGGTCGTGCCGAGGTCTTTCCCGTCTGACGTTTGCGCGGGGCGCAGTGCTCTCGAGGTCCTTCGCGCTGTGCGTCTCCCTCGTCCACTCTTTTCCGCTGCTGAGTGGTGCCCCGTGGCGTGCCAACGGCACGGAGAGTATGATGTGGCACATGCCTCCGGGTGGGCGTGGGGCTGTTTCTCGGGCAGGACTGGGAGCGAAGCCGCTCGATGTCTGCGTGTGCGAGTTGTCACGGAGACACAGGTCTCCGTCTCCCGGGCAAACGCCCATGCGTGGGCTTGTCGGGTGGTCTGGGTGGGGTGTGTTCAACCTGATGAGAAGCTGCCAAATATTTTGCTGAGCAGTCATTCCCTATAGCATCCCCACCAACGATGTGTGGGCGCTCCGGTCGCCTTGCAAACTCGCCAGCACCTGGTATAGCCAGTTCATTTCACTGCTGCCGTTCTTGTGGGGTGGAGCGGTATCCCTTTGCAGTCTTACCAGTAATTTGTATTTACCTGATGACCAGTGTGCTTATTAGCCATTCCTGTATCTTCTTTGGTGAAGTGTCTGCTCACATCCTTCGCCTATTTTTTTCTTGGGCTGTTTGTCTGACTTACTGAATTTGATGGGTGCCTTTGACCCCCAAATGTGATCTCTCAATGGCTCTGGCTTCTGAAGGCAGTGAGGTGCTGATTAGGAAGGCGGATTTCAGTAGATCATCGGAGAGTGGATTCCAGGGAGGGGAGGGGGAGGGACGGGAGCCATTGTAACCGGAGAGCCTGCAGCTGACTGGGATGCAGGCCCCAGTCCTTGGGCAACTTGTTCTAATCTTAGAAGTTATGCCTCAGCTTTCTGCTGCGGCCTGAAGGACAAATGTCCCCGACCTCAGGACCCACACAGCCACTCCTGCTCAGGAAGCAGAAACAGCCCCTAGTGACGGGGATTCCTGTGGGGCCTCCAGGTGGCCGCAGCCCCCAGGGCTCCAGCTGCCCTGGTGCAGAGGCTCCCCACGCGGGGCCCAGTGCACCCCCAGATGGGGAGTGACGTCAGGTTTCCTACTGGGCCGATCTAGGCGAGAGGAGCAGCTGACAGGCAGCTCTGAACTCACCTGAAAGGTGATGGGCGGTAGATGTGCCCGCTGGCCCTGGAGCGAGTGAGTCCGTCTCCACCACCCACGGCCACACAGCGACACCCGTCACACCCTCCGCTTTGCCCTAAAAAGAAAAAAAAAAGCTGGGCTGTTCAGTGGCCACCAGGCTGGCCAGGCTGACTCGATCCGCGCCCCGGCCTCTGCGCCCACTGCTGGGAGGAGGGAGGGGACAGAAAAGTGGGGGTGGGTGGCCCCAGCCTGGACGGAGGGCAGCGTGTCTGGCACGCCCTCCTGCTCGGGGGCAGCCTTGACAGCTGCCTGTCCTCAGGCGCGGGCATCACCTGCCACAGGAGCCGAGTTTCAAACCAGGTTCACCTGGGTTTCCATCCCAAGCAGGTGCCTTGAGTCTGTGCCGGGCCCTCAGCTCTGTCCTCACGTCCTTCCTGAGTGCTTTTCCCCATGCCAGCTGTCCCCTGCACCCCCCTGGGCTCCCGTCTCTGTGAGCAGCACCCCGTCCGGCCAGCAGCCAGCGCCCGAAACCTGGGCAGCGTCCAGACTCCTGCCTGCACCTACCTAGTCAGCCGCCAGTTCCCTAAAACCGGCCCCTTCACGATCTCCACCCCCATGGTCTGCCCAGGCCAGGCCACTGTCCTGCCTCGTCCCACAGACTCCCGAGACCACGGAACTCTGGCCCCATCCCTATGCCCAAACCCATCCCCAGACAGCGACTAATTCCCAGGTGCACTTACCTGGTCCCCACCCTCCCGTGATGCCCTCCACCTGACACCAGGAATCTGCTCACTTGTGAACCCCTGGCACAAGCAGGGCGCGGTTCACGGACATCTAGGGAGGGGGCGAACCAAGCCACTGTGCGTCTTGAAGCTGTCTTTCACCCGCCCCCGTGGGCACAGACACCGGAGCTCCTGCCTGCCCCTTCACGGTACCCCAGTAGAAGGCCGCGGTGTGCGAGCAGCTTGAAGGTTTGCGGGTGCCGGGAAGCGGGTCACACAGACGTGCGTCACTAGTGACAGCAGAGCAAAGGCGAGAGAGAGTCCCGGTCTCCAAACCCTGCGCTGCCCATGCCCAGAGGTCTTTCTCCTCCTGTCGCCTCCCCCAGGAAGTGGCCGGCCCTTGTCCCCCTTTCAGGGTCTCGGCCCCTCCTCCCACTGCCCCCCACGCTCACTCTTCCCAAGTGCAGTCCCCATTCCCTTGGTGAACCCAGACCCAGCAAAATGCTCGGCCCAGGGAAGGGCCTCTGGGGCGGGACAGCCGTCTGCAGGAGGCCGTAGGGGCGCGCCTTGCCCACCCCTTACTCCTGGGTCAGAGCCACCCACGGCCTCCAGGCCAGTGTCCCCGCCCCCTGCCCATCCATTTCTCACTCTGCCACCAGGGGGGTCACCGAATTCAATCAGAGGACTTTGCTCTTTGGCTTCACACCCTCCGATGACTCTGCATGAACAGGGTTGGGGGCCGGCAGAGGGCCCTTCCCGCTCCGGCCCCCGCGGGATGGAGGGAGACTCTGAGTTAGGTGATCCTCCACTTCTGTCATTGTCCCTGTGTGTCCCCAACCCCGCCAGACTCAAAATCAAAATTTTCCTTATGCTTGTAGAACAGTTAACAGGTTTTACACAGAAATTTCACCTACTGGGTTGGCCAAAAAGTCTGTATGGTTTTTTCTGTAAAATAGAAGAAACCTTTTTCATTTCCACCAATATCTTTATTGATTTGGATATTCTGAGTATGTCAGCCATTGCCCGTGTGATGTAAAGTTGATTGCTCTCAATTAATGTCTTGATTTGATTGCTATCAACTTGAGCTGGTCTGCCCGACTGTGGATCATCATCCAGAGAGAAACCTCCAGCGCAAAATTTCACAAAGCACTTTGGACACGTTCGATCAGTCACAGCACCTTCTCCACACACTGCACAACTCTTTTTTTTTTTTGCATTTCAGTTGTGTTTTTACCTTTCTTAAAATAATACAGCATAATAGGCCGAAAATGTTGCATATTTCTTCCATCTTCCATAGTAAAGTGGCTGCACCAAAATTCACCAATTTTGATATATTTTTTTAAATGTACACTGATAGGACAGCTGTCACAATGCAATCTACAAAATTGTTTCGAATGAAGTTAAAGACAGCTCAGCACCTCTACAGCCACTGTATGGAAAAAATCGAGCGCACTTTTTGGCCAAACCAATACATTCTCTCCCAAGTTGCACGGACAAGGTCCTATCACCACAGTGACATTCGAAATGCACCCCTCCCTCCCGTCCCTCTGCTGTCCCCTGGAACGCACCTGACAGTAACGCTGCCTGTGCTGCCGCCATGCACCCTGCCGACCCCACCTGGTTGACCCTCCCCACCCCGGGTTTCCCTGACGCTAAAACCACCCGCTCTGTCAGCCTTGGAGCCGCTGCCTGAGGCCGCTGCCCCGCCCCTGGCCACTGGCTGCAGCTCCTGGTCCCCAGAGACCCCCGCCCAGTCAGGTGCCTGTGGGTCCTTCTCCTAAGCAGAATAGTTGCCTGGGTCCCCGCCCCCCCCGCCCCCCGAGAGATATCTCAGAGGTGAGGACCTGCCATTGAGTCTCCGCAGGGTGGGGAGGGGTATTCGGCGCTGCCTTGGTCTCGCGGGAAGCATGTCGCCCGTGTCCCCACGCGCCCGCTCTGCTCCTCACCTCATCTAGGCGCCGGTCTCCTCCTGTCCCCGCAGTCCTGTGCCCCGTGTGCCCCTGCCACCCTCTGCTTGCTCACACGGTTCCTGCCCAAACCTCCCCAGCCGGGACCCAACCCCGACGACCCCTCTGAGAGGTCTCCCCACACCCCGCAGACACGAAGGGCCCCTGCTGTCCTTTCCACGGCATTTCACGAGTCACTATTTGTTCACCTGTGCCCGCGTGTACTGCCGGCTTCCTGAGCTGGGGTGGCGAGCGCTGCTGGGGCCTGCAGCAGCACTGGTTCCTGGCGGGAGGTGGGGAGGGCCGCGCCCCCAGCGGCGGTCAGGGGTCGGCAGGGAGGGGCGTTGCCGTGGAGGGAGGCGGAGCTCCGGGGTCCAGACGACCAGTGACTAACTTGAACAGCAAGTGGCCGAGCAAGGCTGGGCGTTTCCTCCTGCGGCAGGTCTGCTCTCGGAGGGACAGGAGCCCCGCCAGGCGCCCTGGGGAAAGACCCCGCGGGGCAGCGGCTCTGCGGGCCTCCGTAGGTCCCCATGCGTCTTACCACCCCGGGTGGCGGTGAGGGACGTTGGAGGACTGAAGAGTCAGGATAAGGCGAGAGCATAAAGAAGATTCTGGAATCATTGTAGCGTCCCAGAGGGGACGGGATGGTCTAGGCGTGGTCATCCTGGGAGGGGGCGCGCACCCTGAGATGCCCCCCAGTTCTAGGGGAACAGAGGAGTGAGCGCGGCCCTGACTGGGGTGGCCTGGGCGTCCTCCTGCAAAGCGAAAGGCGGCTGGTTTGATCCACGGTCGGGGCACAGGCCTGGGTTTCAGTTCGGTCCCCGATGAGGACAAATGTGGTTGGGGACGTACGAGAAGCAGCAGATCAATGTTTCTCTCCCCCTCTTTTTTCCCTTCCTTGCCCATATCTCTAAAAAATAAACACATTTTTTTAAAAAAAGGAAAGAAAAAGAAGCAAGCACACCTTGTCCTCCAAGGCTGGTTGCCTGGTCCGCTTCTGCTGAGCAAGAGAAACCCCCTTTTTGCCAGGAGGGGGGCCCCAGGTGGAGCCCCTTATTGTCTCCCCTCCCAAGATGTAGGTAGGGAGCCCCCGCCCCACCTCGTTTCCCCACCTCAGGCCCAGGAGGAGGGTGGAGAAAAGGTGGGGCAGGGAGGCAGGCGGAGCCCGACCGGGTCTGGGTGCTCAGGTTCCACTGTGCGGCCACTGGCAGCATCCAAATTGCGTTTACTCAGCTCAGCAACAGCCTGGGGGGGGCCAGGCACCCAGACCCGGGGGGCTGCTCAGTCCTCAGAAGAGAGGCCCATACAGACAGGAAGTCAGCCCCAGAGCTGGTGGTTCCTGGCCTCGGCCAATCACAGCCCCCACAGGCCGGTCCCCAAACGGACCAGCTGAGCTGGGCAGGGTGGGGCCTGGAGGCGGGCCCTGGGCCCTGGCAGGTGGACTGGAGGCCTGCCATCTGTGAAGACAGGTGTCAGCTAAAGCAGGACACAGAGGGACATGGCCCAGAAAGCAGGCAGGAGGCCTGGAGGTGGCCGGAGAAGAAAGGCCAAGCTGAGGTGAGAGTCCTGGTGCAGACGCAGGGGCCGAATGCAGGCAGGGGCCGAATGCAGGCAGGGAGGGGCTGCGGGGGCGTGGCCTGAGGGCTGAGAGGGGGTGTCAGGGTTCTGGGGGAAGGCGCCCAGGCCCGGGCACTGCAGGCCAGGCAGAAAGCTCCCTTTGATGAGGACTTTCTGCATCCCCGGCTCCATGTTAAATACTTTATGCACCTCTTAGGAGCAGACAAAGGACGCATAGTTCCGGGGAGGACGAGGGGTCTAGAAAAATCTGGGGCAGAGCGGGGCCACCAAAGGCCTTGTCAGAACTGAGAACACAGTCCAGGCCAGAGCAAGGCCTCAGCAGGACGGAGGGAGCTCCCGCCCCGCGGACACCCCCTGGCCTGGGGCTGGGGTGCTGAGCTGTGGAGCCCTGGAGGAGGTCAGATTGTCGCTGGAACTGCAGGGCAGAGAGGCAGGTGGAGCCCCGGACAGGCCCAGCCACCGGCCCCTGCCCCTCCCCAAGGCCCAGCGTCTTCCATTGTGCCTCACTATTTATAGATCACTTTACAGTTTCCAAAAAGCACCTTCGGAGATGATGCAACTTAACGGATGCCCGGTGCTGCATGAACAGGGGGTGGAGTGGAGAGTTCCCCAGACTATCCCGGTGGCTTTTCCTGTGCGACTCTGCCACAGTTGCTTGCCCTCTCTGTGCTGCGGGCAGCCTAGCTGTGAGAAGGCAGTGACCGGCCCTCCACAGGGACAGGAGAGGCGTCTGGAGGGCGGGCAAGCTCTGGTGGCCGCAGACACTCCACAGAGAACCCGTTCACTGGGCTCCAGGAAAGCAGACTCCGACGAATTATCATCTTTCCTTCAACCCAGCTTTTAAGCCCTGAAGGCTTCCAGAAGCCTCCTCCTTCCCTCGTCCCTGAGCTCTAGCCAAGCCCCGTTTCGGGACAGGGGGTGTTCGGGAGAGAGTTCTGACTCCGGTGTGGCTCTATTTTTATCTGGAATGCGTCTTCCTGCGCCGCCAGCGACGGGCGCCTTTGGAGCCGCGGTGAAGTGCGTGGTCAGCAGGGCCGAGCAATAAATAGCAGCGGACAGAGAGGCCGACCCGCGCTGTGGGCAGGAAGTTAGATGCAAGTTGAACCGATCTGCTCCATCGGTCACACCGCCCCCAGCCTCCGTCGTTCCCGAGGGAGGGATGCGGTGTTTGCCTCGGAGCTTCGGGTCCCGTGGCTCCGCCCACCGGCGCTAACCCTGGGGCCTCGGACACCCCGCTTTCCCAGCGTTTGGGGAACTCCAGCGTCTTGACTTGGGGTGAATCCGTTTGTGTCTTTACGCGGAGTCAGCATTTGGTGTTCGAGCAGGGACGGGATGAACTTGAACTACAGCAGGAAACACAGAGGGGACCTGTCTTTTCCTCCAGAATCCGCTCCCAGATCCGAGGGCCCAGGGCCTTCGTTTCCCGTCTGTAAACAGGCCTCCCCCACAGAGCTTTGTCCTGTGCACATTTTTTAAAACCTCACGGGAGGACATGCTTACTGATTTTAGAGGGAGAGGAAAGGAAAGAGAGAGAGACAGACGTGAGAGAGAAACACCTGTGGGTTGTCTCTCCCACGCGCCACGACCAGGAACCGAACCCACAACCCAGGCGTGTGCCCTGACTGGGCACCGAACCTGCAACCTTTCGCTTTCTGGGACGATGCTCCAACCCAGTGAGCCACCCAGCCAGGGCTCTCCTGTACACTTAACGTCACCAAGCGAGGTTAGTGGGGTGGGGCCTGCCCCTCCCCGCTCCTCAGGGACAGCGCCGAGCAGGGCCGATGGCACTTACTTTGGAGGGGAACCGGAATCAGAAAACATGGAGATGCTTTTAGCACAAAAACAAGGGCCTAGGAAGTGTGTGTGTTCACATGTGCATGTGTGCACGTGTGTGGTGCACGGGGAGCAGGCTTGCTGCTGGAGGGTTCACGCCCCATCTCTGTAGGCCATGACCCGGGGAGGGGGGGGGCGCAGTGGGACCCTCTCAGCAGCCCCTCCCAGCCCGGCAGCCGCGCGCCTGGGGTGGGGGGTGCACAGCCTGTGTAATCGATGCCGTTGTCGTGGTCACAAAAACGAAAGCCTCGTGGCTCTGGGACCGGACACGTAAAGAACATTACTGAAACCAGGTGGTCACGGAGGCAGCATGTAACTTCACCGAAGCGGGGAGGCCACTTTCCAGCCCTGGCTGATCGGTGACAGGCGGCCCGTGGGAGTGAGCGGAGTCCGGGGTGCATCATGGCCTCTTCGGGGAGCCTGCGGGCACCTTGGTGGGGGCGGGGACGGTCACCTTACTCCGATCACCTGTGCTGGAGGCAGAGCAGGGGCGCGACCTGCTCCGGGAACCTACCTCCTTCAGCGAAAAGGAGCAGGGGGGTCGGAGGGGTGAGCGTGTCAGCAAGGACATGTGTGCAGACGCCTGGCCCGCACCTGCACCCGAGCCCTGGGACAGAGCCACCCCGAGGTCACCCCGAGGTCGGGACAGCCCTGGTGAAGGCCGTCTAGGCCCTTCCTGTGGAGAAGCGGTCAGTCCCCAGACCAGCCATCTGGGGCGGGGGCAGGGGGGGGCGGGGGTGCTGCTACTGTCCTCGTCTCTGTACGGAGAGGCACTGAGGTCATTAGCCCGAGGTCACTGAGCTGGGGGCAGATGGACGGCGCAGCAGCTGCAGCCGGGCCGTCCGGTCCGCCTCGCCAGGCCGCCTGCCTCTGGTGCCGGGTGTTTACTAATTCGCCAGGTAGTTGAACAGGCGAACACTGCCCCCGCCCCGAGGCACCCCGTGAAGTAGTGAGGACGAGACCACAGAGACAACGGGCACCCCTTCCCCTCGGCCTCCTTGGACTGAGGGAAGGAGGTTCCAGCACCGTCACGGGCGCCATGGAATGAGGAGCCTGGGGCTCGTGTGCCGCCCGAACCCCTGGGCGCCCCCCCAGCCCCCCAGAGGCATAGCCGGCCCAGCACACCCTCCACACCACTGAACACGCTCGACTGAATGTTGTTTTAAAAAAAAAACACTTCGCAGGTAGGAGCCGATTGCAAAATGCAGCTTGAAGTCCCCATCATCATGGTACCCGGCTCGTGGCCACGGACAGGTGCCCGGGTTGGCCCCCGGGTGGACCCAAAGCTGAGCCAAGCGCCCCCATGGCTTCTGTTAACCATCGCTTCCCCTCGGTTTGCCAGGAAAGACCTGCAGAGGCCAACGCCAATGTGGACACCTCAGCGCGCCCGTCGGTGGCCCAGCTGGCCGGGCGGTTCAGGGAGCAGGCCACAGCCGCGAAGGAGGTGAGCCAGGCGGCCTCGCAGCCCTGCTTCCGGGAAAGGGGTCGGGGGCCTGGAGGAAGGGGAAGTCTGGGTCCGGCCAGAGGAGAGGGAGGGAGGAAGCTCGGTCGTTACTAAATTAGGAAGAGAAGCCACGGTGGGGGGGGGGGATGTCCCCCTGAATGTGAAGAATGTCACCGCTGCTGGGCCTGGGTCAGCTCCTCTCCAGCTGATCGAGGCTTAGGGTCTGGAGCCCACCGCTGGCCTGACCGCCAGAGTCCTGCGTCAGTGTCGGGGGCCACCCCCGTCACCCGCTGATGGAGGCTTCAGGCTTGCCCAGCTGCGCCGGGCTCAGAAAGAAGACGTGCCCACAGCACCTCCTGCTGGAGCCCAGGAATGTCTGCAAGGAAGGCAGGAGGGAGGCACGTCCAGCGCTGCCGCAGATGGTGGCCAGAACAGGGCATCCATGTCCACAGTTAATGGCCCGCCCCACGGACACGCCGCCCTTTCCTGCATTCGCTCCTCCACCAGACACCCCGCAACATCCCTCAAACCGTCTCCACTTCCTTCCTCTTCCTCCCTGTTGCCTGATTCACTCTCTCTCTCTGTGTCTGTCCGTCACTCTCCCTCCCTCCAGATGCCAGCCAGTAAACCAGCCAGAAGGAAACCGCCCTGCTCCCTCCCCCTGTTCCCCCCCAGGGTAGAGCTGGGCCAGAACGGAGAGGAGGTAAGTGCTGCAGGCGTGCTGCTTGTCAGCGTTCTTCCTCCTCGTTCCAGCAGAGGGCGCGGGATTCGAACGCGTAGCCCTCCACCCCTGGGCAGGCGATGTCCCCGTTTTAGATTCAGGGATGAATCCTGCTGCGCCCTCGATGCTGACCACAAGGCCCCTTCCACGCTCCCTTCCTGAGCCTCGTGTGTGACTGACCGGTCAGGGCAGGTGTGCAAGCCTGGGACTTTCGGCCCGGAGGACAGGCCCCAGCCCCAATCTAGGAGCCGTGAAAGTGATGCTTCCGGCGGGTCTGACCTAATGATCTTCCGTACAGAAAAGCACCTGGAGAGGGGCCCACTTGTCTCAGGCAGAACTGTGACGTGACAGTCAGGAGTGGCTACTGCTCCGGGTCATGGGGAGCCACCCCAAGTGCAGGGGGATCATGGCCCTCAGAGGGAAATAGCCGTGGGTCACGCGACTATTTCCCTCTGAGGAAAGGCTCCGGTGTCCTCGCCCCCGCCCGCGATGGAGCCGCAGGCCCCGGGCTCCTCTGCGCTTATCGCCTCGTTTGGCTGTAAGAGCCGCTTCTCCCTGCCCTGTCCCCCTGGCCTGTAATCCTTCATGGTGGCCGTGGTCCCTGCTAGAAAGGAACGTGCTTGTTTTCTCGTCCAGCCTGGGACGCCTGCAAGCCAGGGATGGTGCCCAGCCCCCACTCCACCCCCGCTGCCCCCTTCCCGTCTGACCACAGGCTCTGGGGCCACTTCTGGGTGCCTCTGTGTCCCCCCCTAGAGTGTCACACTGGAGCAGGTGGGTGGTTTCCAAACCTTATAGTTAGCCCAAGGGTTCTGAGCAGAAGCCCGTCAGAGAAGGCATACACTCAGGCCCCTCCTGGTCAGGTGGGGAGGGTGCATCCTGCTCTGGAAATACGCCCCACACCGAACAGGGGGCTTCTTCAGGGGCGGGACTCCCAGAAGCATGGGTGTGGAAACACTAAGGTTTTTGGTGGGGTCTCCTCCCCACTGACATCAGGACTCTGGGCTCCACACGGGGGGCTCGGCCAAGGCTACGACCGAACACATACCGACAGGTCCCTTTGCCAAGGGCCCTCTCCTCCTGCGGACCTCCACCCTCTGGGCTTGGGGTCTGTGCCGGGACAGGCTGAGGCTGCCCCCAGGACCTCAAAGAGCCCCAACATCTGCCTCCCTTTTTGTCAAATGGGGCAAGAACACTCACCGGAGAGCAGATGGGGCCGGATGGGGGTGTTCTGGTCGCTGGATAAAAGTGGAGGGAGTCGGGTTCGTTCAGGGGTTCTGGGACAGCTGAGTTAACAGGTGTCTCTCCCCGGGCCTTGCCCCGGACAGCCAAGGACCGGGTCAACAGCAGGGTGGACATTAGAGGGAAAGTCCCGCACGGGGAGGGACAGGCTGCCTACGCACAGGGAGGGCACCATTCCCGGGCGCAGTGACCTCTTGTCCCTTTGGAATTCACAAGGAAATAAAACGAGCAGCCGGCCTCGCCTGGCTGGCCTGGATGAGGAGCGACAGCCTTAGCTCCGCCTGCAGGAACCCAGATGCCGGGAGGCAGGACCCTGGGCAGGCGACCCCTTGGTTCCTAATGCTGGAAAGAGTCTTCCCACCCCAT
Source organism: Micronycteris hirsuta (assembly GCA_004026765.1). Lineage (NCBI taxonomy): Eukaryota > Metazoa > Chordata > Mammalia > Chiroptera > Phyllostomidae > Micronycteris > Micronycteris hirsuta. The sequence continues at coordinate 6,239 of PVJI01019431.1, read as the reverse complement.
TTTCTTCCCTGCCTCTCCTGCACCCTCGCAGGCCTGAGGGGGAGATGGCTCAGCCCCTGTAGATGGGGTGACTGGACTGTTTAATGTGGCCACTGGGCCTGCCTCGTCTGCCCTGAGAAGGGCTGAAACCCCTCCCCCATCTGCAAGTGAGATCCATAACTTGGAGAGGTTATTGGGATGTCCTTTATGGACGTAAATCCAGCCGCGGAGAGGACGGAGAGCTGGCTTTTCCCCACGCTCCAGGCTGCGCTCCCGGTTGCCGGCTGGGAGCCGCGGGTTAAATGGCAAGGGAGATGCTGCCACCTGCTGGCATGCTTAGGAACTGCATGAGCGTCCCTTCTGAATTCTGCTTTGCCGTTCAGTTCAACTCCACCAGGACTTGGGGAGCCTGAGCAGGGTTCCCAGGCCCGTCCTGTGGTGAAGGCAGCAGGCTCACAACTAAATTTCCACCCTCTTCCGAAGGTAGTGGTCAGGGAGGGAGGAGAAGAGCTTACGGTACTACAGAAGGAGAGCGTGGTCAGCAAAATCGCTGCTGCGGTTTCGAAAGGGGCATCTTCAGAAACACCGGCTCCTGTGAACTTCCCCCTGCAGACGCGGGGATGAAGGATGATGACCCCGTCCGGGCTGGAAGCCCGTTGTACTCCCCACGGACACCGGCCCCTTGAAGGGTTGCTCGGGGCGTACGCCTGGCAGTGTGAGCTCAGGGCCAGAGGCCCCCGGGAGCTGCCGGAGCTGGATCCGTCCGGGGTCCCTGATTCCAGCCCGCCCGCCGGGGGTCTCGGTCGGGGAGCCGAGGCAGAATAGGCAGGGGGTCCTCCTCCCGGGTCCCAGGCAGGGACTGTCCCCTGCCACCTCTCTCCTGAAAGGCTGGGCGCCAGCCTCCTCCTTCCGTCAGTGAACTTGCCCTCTTAGGGTATTTTCTGAGGGGTTAGTGCTGTTCTTCCTGGGACTGCGGTCAGGCAGTACGTGGTGGCCGGGGGCAGGGGCTCGTGGCGCGTCTCCCAGCCGCGGGCAGGTCCCTTTTCTGCCCACAACAGGGAGCCGCCGCTGCCGCTGCTGCTTCTCGTCCAAAAGCAGGGCGTTTCTTCTTCTTCCTCCTCTTCTTCATCCTCATCCTCATCATCCCCATCAATCCTGCATGTGAGGATTGGTATAGCTGGGGAACCGCTCAGTTGTGGGGATTTTGCACAAAACGGAAAGGAATCCCTCTTTTTAGATCAGATTTCTACAGACATCATCCCCCAAAATATCTGCAGCTCACAGAGCCCATCTTTATGTGACCAGCACAAGACCTGGAATGCAGCCCATGTTCACTAAATGTCTGTTCAATCAAAATGAATATTCGACGCTTTAGAAAAATGATCATTTAGGGTGGGATTTTCCAAACTATCGTTAGTTCCAGGGGGGAATTTCCAAAATACCTCCGTCAGGTTTCACTCCTGGTCTGCGGTTTCTTATTTGGTTTGTGACCCACAGAAGGGGGTCATTCTGCCCTTTCTCTCTGAAATCCCCCAGGCTCCCGTTGTGGAGGCCGTGGGGCGTCCAGAAGTCCCCTCCCAGACGCAGTCTGTTCCCCCCGGGATGGCCCTGGAGTCGCTCTTCCTGGGGCCGGGGGCCTGCAGTCCAGACATCCATCCCGCCCGCTCTGACTCGAGAACTCGGTGGTCTAGCCAGCGGAGAGACAGGGGAGGCGGGAGGCCCGGGCAGGGTGACACCAACTTCTCAGCCACCCGTGGCTTCTGGGCTCCGGCTGGCGCCCTGCCTCCCCCCACCTCACTCACCTGGCTGTTCTGGTCCCTTTGCCCTGCAGAAATCGCCACCCAACGCTAGCCACCTCCCCAAAGTCAAGGTGAAGAGCTCTCCTCTGATCGAGAAGCTCCAGGTAAGTACAGGACGGCGCCCGTCGCTGCCTCTCCCCCAACCCGCCTCTCATCCCGCATGGGGACATCTTGTGTCACCTGGAGAGCTGACCTCTGACACCAGCTAGTGGCCCAACCACCCTGAAGGATGAGGACTCTCCCTGGAGACACAAGGCCAAGTCAGGCCCATGCCAAGCACGAGCTCACTTATCTTACGCCTAAGAGCAGTTGGCCGGTAACGGAACACCTCAGGAGTCTGACAGGAAAAGGACGTCACAGTGCAGGGGACCCTCCAGAAATAGCCAGGCCCTCTGCCCCAAGGCCTGAGGGCAGCCACCGACCATGCCAGCCTCAGCGGCCCGACCTCGAGTTGCTCTGGCTGAAACCCCTGTCCGGCCCGATCGCCGGAGCGGGGCTGCTCGCTCCTGGTCTTGTGGGGGGGGGGGGGCAGGGGTTTCACGGGCAATGCAATGGAACGCATAAGAGAGTAAAACCAGAGATCTGAGTTGGAACGATCCCGCTCCCACCGCTCTAGCCCAGGGTTCCTGCACCCGAGCTTCAGCGTGGCTGGGTCACGTCCCCACCGCAGGGCGGCCTGTGGGGTGAAAGGTGTTTAGCAGATTCCCCGGTCCCTCCCCACAGGATGCCAGTGGCACCTCCCAGCCAGTTGTGATAATAAAAAATGTCTCCGGCCGTCACCAACTGTCTCCTGGGAGCAAACTTGCCCCGCACCCCAGGTGACAGCCCTCCCGGGACGCAAGAGGCTGTTCTGCGGCCCCTGTTTGAAATGTCCCCTCTCCTCCCCACAGGCCAATTTAGCCTTCGACCCGGCCGCCCTGCTGCCGGGGGCCTCGCCCAAGAGTCCGGGACTCAAGGGGGCGGTGTCTCCGTTCCACAGCCCGCCTTCCACTCCCAGCAGCCCCGGCGTGCGGCCTCAGGCCGGCGAGCCAGAGGAGGTGCCCATCAGCTTCGACCAGCCTCCGGAGGGCAGCCACCTGCCCTGCTACAACAAGGTGACGCCAGGCTCGGAGTCTGCGGTCCCTCTGCTCCTTCCTGGGGGAGGAGGGCACGTCTGGGCTGCGGTCGGAGCGGGTTGTCAACCGAGCGGAAATGCCCCCTCTTCTCTGCAAGCGGCCCCTGAGCTGAGATGAGCCCTCTCCCTCGCTGCCCGTCTCCTCCCCTGCCCCTGTAACCGCCAGCAGAAAGGCAGGCATGGGGGTGCAGAGCACCGTCTGTCCGTGGTGGAAGGAGGGGTGGGAACCCAGGACTGGACCCACCCCCGCAGTTATGTCAAAGCAGAAAACCAGAGCTAAAGGCCTGGGCGGTGATTCGTGTAGGAGGGTGGGCAGGGTCCCTCGGGCTCCAGAACACCCCGATGCGGCCCGGCGGGGCCACTCCTCAGTGCCCCAGGACGGCCGAAGGCATTCCCACCCAGTTAGTGCACATCCAGGCTGACCCCTTTGCAGAAAGCTGTGGGGCAGGGCTGGCTTCTGGACCACCAGCCGAACGTCAGCCAGCGGGGAAATAAAACTCACGAAAATCAGGGTTCATGAACACACACATTATTAAAGGGTGCACTCCTTGAGTGACACCGGGCATCGGAGATCAGCATTCCCGCCAGGCTCCGGTCGGAGTCTGCAGGGCCAAGGTGGCCCTGACCCTCAGACTCCCCCTCCCCAGTGGGGAGAGGACCTGCAACCAGCTCTGCTGGGCACGCCTGGGCCGGCTTCTGATAATGGGGCGCCCGACTCCCAGAAAGGAAAGGGCCCGGCTGCCTGGCTTTCCCAGGATGGGTCAGTTTGGTGGGAATGGGGGAGTCGAGGGAGGAAGGTGGCCCCAGCTGTCCAGCTCTGCCCCCTGCAGTCCCTGTGTCAGGGCCAGGCCACCACCAGGCCCCTCACCCTCTTCTGCACTGGGGTCGCCTTCACTGAGGCATAATTTTCAAAATGTTACCACACACGTCTTGTGCAAAACAGGGGCAGGCTTTATGCAGCTTGTCATTTTGTAAGGAAGCCTGCAGGATGCTGAAGCTCACTCAAAGAATATTCGAAGAACAGGGTACTTATTGGCAGTTTGAAAAACAGAAGTTCGAATAAAATTGCTAAATTAGATGCCAAACAGATTACTGTTTACCGGGCAGCAAAATCATAGGTTACCTTTTCTACTGGACGGAAAATGTGGCACCTTCATGAGACAAAATGTGCAGGTGACTGTGGAATGTCCCCGTCCCCGGGCTCCGTCCTGTCATGGGTAGGCAGTGACCGCCCGCTCCCCAGAAAAGCAGAGCTCCTTGGGCTGACCTGCAAGGCAGGAGGGCAGGCATCGAAAGCTCCTGCCCTTTTCCTCTCGGCCTTTCCTGCAGGCTGAGGGTCATTTTCCCTAATACCTTCTTCCAGGTGCGGACGAGGGGCTCCATCAAGAGGCGCCCGCCCTCCCGGCGGTTCCGGAGGTCGCAGTCGGACTGTGGGGAGCTGGGAGATTTCGTGGTGCCGGAGCCGTCCCAGGAGAACGGTGCCCAGGAAGACGCTGGGGACGAGGTGTTCCCATCCAAGAGCAAGTCCCCAGGCGGCGAGGCGGCGCCGGGAAGGGGAGGGCGGGTGACCCTGGGGTCCCACGAGAAGCCCCCTCTGAGGAGGACGTCCAGCAGGACAGAGACGCAAGAGGAGAAGGCCCGGGCCCCACAGCCCGAGAAGGCTGCCGGGGATGCCCAGGGCCCGGCACCCAGCACGGAGGCGGAGAACGGGGGTGGGAGCCCCTCGGAGGAAAGACCAGCCGCGGAGCAGGGAGAGTCCCCGGCGGAGGTGAAGGAGGAGGGGGCCGGCGGTGAGGAGGAGCCCGCACCCCGCAGCCAAGACACGAAGCAGCTGGAGGAGGGGACCGTGGTGCGGGAGGCCCCCCGAGGCCCCCCTGGAGGAGTGGAGGGCGGCCTCACCCCAGAAGAGGGGAAAGGCCAGGAAAAGCAAGAGGAGGACACCGTCCCGGAGCCTGGCTGCAACCCCACGACCGGCAGTGAGGTCCCCGAGACAGAGGTAGGGGGCTCTGCTCGTCCACCTGCCAACGGCAGGTCCGGGCCTCTCAGGCCTGTCGTCTGTGCTGTTCCTTACAGTCCACTGCAGGTCAGCTCAGGTCGGGGCGCAGGACTGAGACGGGCTGTCACCGATGGTGTGGGGGCAGAAGGACCAGAAAGGGAAGCGAGTCTCGTGCCCTCTCAGGCCTCTCGCTGACTCGGACTTCTGGCGGGTGGAGGGAGACAGACTGCCCGGCTCCGTGACCGAGGGCCAGGACTTCTCTGGAAGGTCATGGAGGCCGGCCCCCCGCCGTGGGGCTCCGAGGGGGAAGAGGCGTGCTCCTTTCCACGAAACCCAGTCCCGCCGGAGAGCAGCAGCTCCGCCGGGCGCATGAAAGAAGGCAGGACAGGCCACAGGGCAAGGGGTCTTCCTGAGGACCCCCGAGGCACAGGAGGGAGAAGTGATTTGTGTGTGGAGGGCAGGAGGAAGCTGCAGAAGCTTCAGGGCCCAGGTGCCTTTGAGTCGGGCCTTCGGAGATGGAGGCTTTATCCACACTCAGGATCGGACAGCTAGTTCCCACGAGGAAGCGGGTAATTTGGGCCCTGCCCTCCTGTCTGGGACCAGCCTGACTGGCCCATTGGCCATGACCTCCCCGCCACTCCCTACCTGCACTCCCTGGTCAGCTCCGGAGCAGGGCCAGCCCTGCAGGGGCCTGAGGATCAGAGGAAAAGCTCCGGGCCCCACCCCTAGCACGGAGCCTGCCACTCCCCTCGACTCTGTCAACCTCCATGCTTCCCCTCCCTCTCACTGGTTCACTCATTCATTCAGTCCAGGCATCACCTTCCTGCCCCGTTAGCCTCTTATCTGGCTTTCTGCTTCCATCTTTCCCGCCCTTAGAGCCCGCTGTCTGCACAGCAACCAGAGGGAGGAGGGAGGGAGGGAGAGAGAGAGAGAGAGAGCGCGTGTGTGTGTGTAGATCATCTACCCGTGGCTAAAATGGCCTCCTGGGAAAGCGTCCTGGGGCCACCATAACAGATTAGCACCAACGTGGTGGCTCAGAACAGAGAAACGGATTTCTCCCAGTTCTGGAGGCCACAGTTCCGAAATTGAGGTGCTGGTTCCCTCTGGAGGCTCAGAGGTGGAACCTGCCCCAGGCCTGCCCCCTGGCCTCCGGAGGCGTCCGCCCTCCCTGCCCCGTCGCCACAGGGTCTTTCCCCAGGTCCCATGTCTCCAAACTCCGCCTCCTTGCTCTTATGAGGACCCCAGACATGGGCTCATCTTCAGATTCTTAATCACCTCTGCAAAGATCCCATCTCTCCAAATAAGACCGCACTCACAGGACTGGGTTTGGGACTAGATACATCTTTTGGGG
>PVJI01019430.1:0-31062 GCA_004026765.1 Micronycteris hirsuta | reverse complement strand
AATAACACAGGACACAGGAGAATATCCCTGTTTTTAGGTGACAGATGCTAGCATTTGGCATGGAAGGGCCATGGTGTCTGTAATTTACTCTCAGGTGCCTGGAGATAGAGGAAAAAGTACAACCTTTCCGAAAACGCTCCCAAGACCCGAGAGGAACATGCTGTCCAGAGTCACGGGTTCGGAGGGATTTCTGGTGGGTACACGGCCTGCCCAGCAGAACCTAGAATCTTTCTGGGCCAGAGCTAGCCTGGTATGAACAGTTCAGTCTTAAATGTCCCCCTCCCTTCCTCACCCCTGACACTGTGCAAAAGGAATAGGGGGAGGGTGCTGGGGTGTGGGAAAAAGGCCTTGTGCAATCTCCAGGCCTGCCACCTGGTGGCATCTTTCTGTAGCACATCTTCAAAGGGTGTCTCCAGGTACCAGGTTCAAGGTGATAGGGAACGCTGCTCTCCATGAGGCAGATCAGGAAGGATGCAGGAACGACTGCATTAGAAGACCCCACCTCAGCTACCGGTGTAACAGGGGCTGGACAAACAGATTCCAGCAGGCTGCACTTGCTCCCCTGCTGGGGGACCTGGGGCTGCAGTATCTGTCTGCCTCTGCTGTGAGGGTCTCAACGTTCCCGTGGTGTTCAGGAAGAAAGCAACTCCTTAGTGAGCCTGCCTAGACCCAGGCTACCTCTCCAGCGTCATTGCCCTTATATGCCTCCTAAATCCAGCCACGCCAAGTGACTCACAGTTCCCTGACTGTGCCATGCACACCCTTGCCCTGCCCTCCTCTCTCTGGCTGGCTTGTCCTTTTCCCTCAGTCCTCACTTGTCACCTTCTGCAACAGGTCCTCTCCTCCTCCAGCTCCCGCAGCACCTGAGCATACCTCTGGCCCCTCCCGCTGCGCCATGACCATCGCTTTACTTGTCTGACAACCTCCTACCCCAGGCTGTGGGCGCTCCTTTGGGGGCAACCCCAACTTACCTCTGCCTCCCAGCATCCCGCCCAGTGCCTGGCAAACTGCTGAGTGGGAAAATGTAGAGTGCAGAACTGTTGGTTGTGCACCCAGAAGGCACTAAAGCCCATAGTGGGGCAGGGGACGGAGGCTGAGATCCCCCAGCTACAGGCCAGGGGTTAGAGTGGGACCCAGGAGAAAGTACGGACAGTCCACCAGCTAACGGCAGCAGCGGTGCTGGGAAGAGTTTGTCCAGGAAGAGCCTCCTGTCAGAAATGTCTGGATGCCTGAGGCAAGGCGTTCTGGGCTGGCTGATTGCCAGGGGTTGCGCTGAGACAGCGCTGTCTGCTGGCGAACAGACTCCCTGGAGGAACGGGACCCCTTCGCAGCATGTGCAGCTCGGGCCCACCCCCTCACTGGCACGGGGAAGACCAGCTCCCTTTTTGCTGAATTCAGCTAGAAGACATGCTTTCCTGGAGCAAGATGTGGGAGCGTGGGAGTATGGGCCTGGCCGGCCCCTCTGCCAGTGACACATGCTGGCGTGAAGGTTCTTCTGCTGGTCAGAAAAACTCCGACCACTCTCACTTCCCCCAGAAAAGAGAACTTCTGTCCCGGCATGTGTTTAGCTGGCCATACTTAGAATGACTCGACAGAACCGAGGTGAGCAGGGGAACTCTGAAGACATGATCCACCCAAGACGACCGGCGGGCCTGTGCTGTATGGACAGACCCCTCCGCACCAGAGCGCTGCTGGTTCCTGCTGCACCTCTGGCCCCTTCCTGGGTGGTGAATTTCGGGCTCAGAGCCCACTGGGGGGCCCACACCCTCACACGGACGAACTTCTGTACAAGGCTTTACAGCTTACAAAGCACTTTCAAATACGCTATTGTAACGGATTGCTCCCCCCTTCCAGAACACATTTTCTAGGAGAAACCAAGGCTCAGAAGTACTCTGAGAACCGCTTAAAGCCTTCTGCTAGCTGTTGAAAGAGGTCACCTACATGAACACAGGTTTTCCAATTCTGAACCCCACATATTGCTAACTGACCACGCTGCTCCCTCAGCGGCTCCTTCTCCACCTGATGTTGCCTGTAGTTCTAGGAGTGCCAGCCACAGAACGGACAGTACCCTCTGGACTTCCCTAGAAGCAATCATCCTCCTGGAATCAGGGAGTGGCCAAGCCAGAAAGCCGCACGTAAGCAGGGAGAGAGGGGCCATGCTTGTGCCTGGAGAAGGAGGCGTTTCGGGGCTCCCTGAGCTGGGTCCTCTGGAGAAAAGAGCCGTGTCCGGGGTCACTGACACGCCCTCCCATCAGCCCACGCGTGTCCCCCACGCCTCCCTGACCCAAGCACTGTGGGAGCCACCCCCACTGCACCTCAACACTCACACGTAGGTGCTTCCACCAGCGCCACCAACCTCCCTACAGGCCTATGCTCCATCCACAAAGGCCCCCATGGAACCAGGAGGAATTCACAGAACTGAGTGCTTCAGACCACGGACCAGTCACTCAAATGTCAGCTGGGAGAGCAAGACGAATTCTGGGGTTGGGTATTGGGTAGCCCAGTTTCAAATTTCAGCACCCCTTACTCCCTTGCTTTGTGACCCTGAAGTAGTCACCCACCCTCTGTGAGAGTCACCTCCACTCTGTGGGCCTCATCTTTAGAAGTGGGATGACCGAGGGACCAGAGAGGACATTGTGGGTGGCGGTGGCGGGGCTGTGCTGGACGAAAGGTGGGTGCTCCCTGCTCCCTGCTGCGGTAACCTGACAAGTCTCTCCAGGTGAACACCTTTTTAACTATCATTTGCCAGGAGCTGTTCTTACTGTTCCCTAGATTTTCTTTCATTCTCACAACTTAATGAAGGAAAGATTTCTCCCTCGCGTTGCTGACAAGCCAAAGCTTAGAGATCTCGGCCCAGCTCGCCTGCAGGGCAAAGGCTGCCTACAGTCTGTGCTCTTCTGCCCCCGCCAGCCGGCCAGAAGGGGCTCTGTCTGAGGCTTCTCCTTGCGGTTGGAGTGACAGCCGTCTCTGAAGCAGGCAGGAACCTTCTCCCTGGCAGCTGCAGGCTACAAGCAATCTCCCCAGGAAGCCCCTGGAAGCCATTTGCTTCTGAGCTCAGATGGATGCTGAGGAGATGGGGAGGAGGATTAGCAATCCCCGCTACAGCCCGGGCTCCCTGATGACAAAGACTCATGTCTGGGCTGTCGTTTTCGGTTTCCAGAACAGCATGCTGGCTTTGTTCCTCTTTAAAATGCAGGATATGTATAGCTCCGGTGTGTCAAGAATACAGAACATCACGCCACCCTCTAAACGTGCGCTTCACTGCCTCGGGGGTACCAAGGGCACTGCTGCTTCTACCCCGAGCTCCCTCTTGTTGCGCAGGGCGAACCCCACCCCTGCAGCCCTGTTCTTGGCCATGTGGGAGAGTACCTGCGGCAGCCAGGGAGGAAGTGGCTCAGCCCAGTGGGAAGTGGGAGGGGCAGCAGAAAGAGGGCCCTGCGCCCGCTGCTCCCCCCCAGTCCTCTGTCACTACCTCTCTCACAGGACCTTCTCTCACAGGAACCAGCGGCTGAGTGCAGCAGTCCTGGGGGCCTGCAGCGGCCTGAAGACCCTGCTGCTCACAGGAAGCCCGGTGTTTGCAGCTCAAGGTCCAGCTTTAGTCTCCTCCAGGAGGCAAGGTCGCTCTCTCTCTACACACACACACACATACAGATTACATACTCAGTGATGCCCCTCCTCGCCCCTCTGCCTCAAGGAGAAGGAGGAAGTCCCCACTGGGCTCCTCTGTGGCCTCCGTGAAGGCTGGGGGGCCAGACTGGAGGCTAACGGCCTCTGACGGGGGGGTGTGCCTCTGAGTGATTCTGGGAGAAAGGCTCCGAGGCTTGTCACACACGGGTGGGCCAGCAGACCCCTCTGGGGAAAAGATAAATGGTGTAAGAAACCAGTTCCTGCGGATGGGTCACAGGACTTCACCAGCAGCCACTCTAAAAGCCACCAGAGCAGAATCCGGGGCAGCCCTGCCAGCCCTGCCACCAGCTCACTCCTCCCAAGGGCCTCCGGAAGCAGCTGATGTGACAACAAATAATCCGTCACCGTGTGTGGGTGTCGGAGGAGGAAGGGACAGACTTAATCGCTCTTTCTCAAGCGGTGCTGCCCCGGTACCTCCCATCCAGAGAAGCAGCAAAGCACACTGGCTTGGGGGACATTCCTGGTGGACTCTTGGCTCATGTAGGGTGGGGGGACTTCTGCCATGCGCAGTGATGGCAGACCGAGGCACTGACAGCCCTCCCCATCATGCCAGCCTCCCTACAACTAGGGGGACCCTGGCATGAACACATGATGGGGGTCCCTCAGTGCAAAGCATCAGTTACTGCTTTGTGCGGTGACTTAGCCCACGGACACAGCCTGCCACAGTGTCCCATCGGACTTCAGGTTCTTGCCACTCACAATAGTCCACATCAGGCAAGGAGAATACAGCAAGCAAGTAAGGAAAGGCTGGCCGAGTCTCGGGGCCATCTTTGTGTCCACTGTGTGCCCTGGGCACGTGTTCCCCTGCTCTCAGTCTCCCACCTCGAGGCGGGGGACAGCGATGCCCACACAGGGTTCCCTGTGGCCTGCCGGGAGCCCAAGTGTGGGAGGCACCAGACAAATGCTGCTTCCTCCTACCCTAGACTTCCAGAGCAACTGATGGGAAAGCCCTGGCCAGGCCCAGGTGCCTGGGGTTCTCTCTCTTTACACCGTTTCTCACAGCTGAAATCACTACAATCGTCCTGTGAGAAAGGCAATTTGGACTGGGGCCAGCAAACTGCCTTTCCTTAACTGCCTCTATCAAAAATTCAATTAAATTTCACAACTTTGACAATGAACAATACAGCTCACTTTCTGCAGTTTTGCGGAATGCTGCTGGCGGAGGCCGCTTGGAGGGACAAGGCTGCAGAGGCAGACTTGGCCATCAGTGGGCCCCTGGGTGGGCCCACACGAGGGCCTCACCTGCTCTGAGCCAGAGAGGCCAGCCACGGCCCACCCCGGGGCCACGGGCCACCACTGACAGGCACTCTTCATGCGCTGGCAAGCGCACGCTCCCTGCACGTGTGCTCACCTGTGTCTCTCAAGAGGGTGCGCTCCCCGGACAGCACCTGGGGTCTTGTCCCCCTGAGGACCCCTGCACAGGCCCAGCGGGCACACAGATGCCATGCATAAAATGACAGCCAACAAAGTAAAAGGAAGTGCACGCATCTCAGGCACGGCCATTCCAACTCTAGGGATTTATCCTACAAATACACTCACACAAATTCACAAAGATTAATCGCAGCAAAAAAAAAAAAAAATCACAAAAGACAAAACCACAAAAATCAAAACACTCCCCCTCTCCCAGACAGGGGACAACCTAAATGTCCACCAAGGGGGGACTGGTTCACTACATCATGTTCCATCCAGACAACAGAATAAATACTGTGCAGCCTTTAAGACTAAAGCCACACCAGCTGATAAAGATGTCTATGATATATCACAATTAAAAAGGCAAAATGTGTGCTATTTGTGGAATATGATCCCACTTGGGGGAAAAAAAAAAAGACTATACACACCTTTGAATATGCACAGGAAATTTCCAGAAGAAACTTAACAATGGATACCTCTAGGCAGTAGAACTAGGGGCCCAAGCAGAGGAGGGAGTTTTGTTTTATATTCTTCCACATTGTTTAACTGTTTTACCATAGACTACTATAATAATTTTTAAAAATCTAAAACTGTGAAGGGCACAATGGCGTCAGGGAAGGCTCACGTGTGTGAGTGGGGGTGCCCTGAATCGGGGGCCTGTGTGCTGACCCCAGGCTACATCGGGAGAGTGGGGGCAGCGGGGACAAAATCGCCACTCCTGGTACACTTCCATTCTCCCAGGTGACTTGTAAACACAGGGAACTCCCTGCTTCCACCTGGCAACCGCACGGGCTGGGAGGACCACCAGATCATTCAAATGGGAGACCTGGAGGCTGGCGTGTGACGCCGTTTTCGGGACACAAACAGACCGGCCTGCAAAGAGCTCACCCACCCGGGCCTCTCACTTGAACGAGTTCCCAGGTCCTGATGGCAGGCCGGGCACCTGGCTGAACCTGCTCTAGACGAGAACACCTCATGTCTAATCCTCATTCCTACTCTGCAGCAAGAAGCATACGACCACTTGACAGAGGAGGAAACTGGGGCTCAGGATAGGAAGTGACCTGTTCAAGGTCACTCAACTAGGAAGTGGCAGAACTGGGTTTGAAGCCAGGTGAGATCTGGGCCTGAGCCCTTAACTGCGGGTTGCCGTGGCTGAAGGTCTCCTAACCCACTACTCCAGGGCGGGGAGGGGCTTGTCTCTAGGCAGTGGCAGTTCCCACTCTTCTGGCAAAGAGCGGATTGCTGCAGCTTTGTCGGGTCCCTTCCAGCTCTGCAGCTCTAGGAGTCCAAGACTTCATGTGGCTGGGCTCCCTGGGGCCAGAGTCTGGTCAGGATGGAGGAATGGGATGGCATGGCTCCAGAATCACACAAGTGTGGGGCGGAAATCCAGCTCTGCCTTTGCTGGCTGTGTAACAGTGGACAGGTTGCTTAACCCCTCTGAGCCTGGGGGTTCTTCTCTGTAAGAAAATAATCTTTTCTTCATTAAACGTGACAAGGAGTCAATATGCACTGCAGAGTGCTTAGCCGAGGACCTGGAAGATAGCGGGGATCCTTGTTTTTTGGCTATTTCCTTCCGTTCCTTCAGGAGAGGCCCCCTTGGGAGAGGAGTCAGAGAAGAACGCACCCTGTAGAACCTGCCCACACACGGTAATGCAGAAGCTCCTTATCTACCGCAAAGGTGAGCAGGACTCTCAAACTCCAGAGTTGCAGATGCCAGCACTGGGGTTCCAACAGACCCACGGGATTTTGGGCTACGCTAGTCCCGAGGTCTCTCCCAAGAGGATGAACTGAATCTCTCCCTAAGTGCACCTGCTGTTCCCTGATCACATCTTGAACAACCTCTTCCCTAAACCCAAAGACAAATGACAGGCACACCGATCCTGCTCTTGACAATGCCCACGGCAATGTCCAGGCCACTTTCTCTTCCGTCTGGTCCCTTGGGTCACAGATTCCCTAAAGGCTAAAGATCCTCTATCTCTTTTGTCAAGTAGATGGCAGTGTTACAAACACATTTACAGGGGACAGCTTCATTCTGAATGATAAGAGCCCCTCTCGGTTTTGCTACCTCGCGCCTTCTAACAGCTGGAGTTTCTTGGACTCATCGGGCCTGTATACTGCTATACTGCCACAGCAGGCGGTCTAAACTCACACCCAAGACAGGCTGCCATTTGCCAGAAGAGGATGACCACCAACTGGGCTGTAGCCCCCTCATGAAGGGGAACCTCAACCCCAAAACATTACTTTTGCTTGCTGGACGAAAAGCAGTCTGCTTCAGTTTATTATAAGGGCGCCTGGAAATTCTTTATGTAATAATAATAAAAGATACTTTTTGAAGGAGCAACCCCTCTTCTAGAATTTATTCTGCAGATGCCTAAGCTCACATGTATACAGATAGTCACTTCAGCTTTGTTTGAAGAGCAAAAGACAGAAAACCACCCAAGCACATCAGAAGAGAACTTGTGGGTGCATCGCACCCAAGATGACGGCACGGCGCGGCCCCAAGCGACCCAGACGTGCGCGTGCTGCCGTGGGACCATCCCTGGGGTACTAGTAAATCAGAGCGAGCAATGGCACCCTTTCCCCTTCGGCAGTCTTTTCGTTACAGATCTGAGAGGATATACAGGGCTGCTGTGGGCCGGGACACCTTCAAAGCCACAGCCTCACCTGAGCAGGTAGAGGAGAAAGAAATGCTCTTAGTTCAGGCCTCTTTCTTTTCCACACAAGGGCCAGGATAAACCCTGCGCAGAGCTCCGCAGTTCCAAGGGCCTGTCTGAAGCCTTGCCAACAGCACACCCCTCTCCCCAGCCCAAGCCCATTCAGGTCTAGCTCCGCACTCCCCTTGAGCTCTGGAGGACAAAGGCACTTCCCTTGTGGTTCTGAGTGGGTCCTAGGTAGCCTCTGTCTGACATCTCCCCTTCCTGAGAAGAGGGACTAAGTCTGCTGACCCAGCCTCTGGAGAAACTGCAATCTCAAGGTTTCTTTCTAGATCAGATCTCCAGGGAGGGAGGGGGGAGCCATCTCCCCGGAGGGCAGCTGCTGTGCAAGATCCTCTCAGTCTGTCACTTGCCACATGGCTGTGGACAGTGTCAAACTGGAGGGCTATTCTTTAGGGCCATTTGAAGGCTGCAGAAATTAGGGGAGTTTCTGCAACATTGAAGCAGTTCACCTCTCTGGGCAACCCTGGCCAGAGGAAAGGTGAACGAAGGGAAGCTGCCCTTCTCTCAGGCACTGACTCAGGCAAAACCAGAGGGAAGCCTGGCCCAAGGCCAGACAGGGTGCCAGACTTCGCAACTGATCCTGTCCCCTGAGTGTGTGCAGGGCCTACTGAATGGAGCTGGCTGATGTCACTGGTCACTGTCTTCTCCCAAGCCGTCCTATCTCTGCACTATCATTCACTCTGTCACCCACACCAGGAACCTCAGGGTGACCTGCCGTGGCCTCCCTTAGCCATCACTTCCAAACACTACCAGAATCCAGTCGGTTCCCCTCAGCACAGCCCGTTCTCCGCCCGGATCCAGGCCCCCAGTAGCGCTTGCTTTGATTATTGCAACAGCTTCCTGCGGGGACTCCAGACTCATTCTCTCCCCAATCCACCCTCCACCCACAGTCAGTGCTCTTGGAAAGAGGCAGGTCTAATAGTTCCTCCTCTTAAAGCATCCCATCAACAAGACAATCACTAGTTCAAGCATTTTAGCACTGGTGCCTATTTCTCGGGCACGTCCCACAGCCAGGTGCCTTCACGTCCTGTGCTAGAAACTCCTCGGTTCCTAAAGCGCACACTCATCAGCACACAGCCAGGCCTGCAGCATGCTGCTCTCCTGCCTGGAGTGCTTCATGAGCTCTCAGAAAACTCTGCTCACCCTCCAAGATTCAGTTTGAACTCTGAGGACTCTCCAAAGCTCTCCCCAGTCTTCGCACCCTTCAGGGGAATCAGTCAGTCCTCTGGGTTCCCACTGCATGCTGCACAGACTTCTGTGAGAGACTTGCAAACTCCATGCTCGTGTTAACTGGTTAGGAGCTCCCCCTGTCCCTGCTACCTACCACTCTATTGTCCTTCTGCCCCCCTCCGCCCCCTCCTAACCCTAACCCACCTCTCCCCACCCAGCACACCCACGGCAGCACACGGGAACTCCTGTGTGTGGAACTTGGGTTCTGGATCTCGAGCTGCCAGACACACCCATGTGTGAGGCATTTCTTGCTGACGCTAATTCGGATGCTGGACTAGGGTCAGTAATAGGGATATACATGGAAGAAACACTAAACAGTTTTCTCATACTTTAAAATACAAATTTTTCCTCAGCATTTCTATTTTTTTTAAAGATTTTAAAAATTTATTGTTATTATTTATTTTTAGACAGAAGGGAAGGGAGGGAGAAAGAGAGGAAGAGAAACATCAATGTGTGGTTTCCTCTCATGTGGCCCCCACTGGGGACCTGGCCTGCAACCCAGGCAGGTGCCCTGATTGGGAATCGAACCGGCGACCCTTTGGTTCGCAGCCCACGCTCAATCCACTGAGCTACACCAGCCAGGGCAGCATTTCTGTTTTTACAAATGCTGCTTTTAAAGAGCCAGGTTGAACCATCTGAAAGGCTCCTACACAGACTGGGTAAACTCCCCACAGATTTCCTTTTCAGAAAGAATACAATAAAGTCTATGATTTTGTGATCCCTCAGGACACTACTGACCACTCCACTGGACACAGTTCTAGTTGCCACTAACTGCATCAACTCATTCTTGGAAGTTCTTTCCTGCAACCTATAATAACAGCCAACACTCAGTGTGTGTTAGATGCTCAACTTGCTACATCTTACTTAACCCTCACAACTGCCATACTAGAGCGGGCTCTAACTGTTCCCATTTCCCAGATGAGAAAGCTGGGCGTGGGGAGAACAAGCAACCTCTAGAGTTCTAGAGACCGGCAGGGCTGGGATTAGAACCCAGATCTGATGGCAGAGCCCAGTTGGCTCTTAACCACTTGAAGCTGTTGTCTTCCCAACAGGTCAAGTTAAAGGCCCAAGGGAACAAATGTAGGACCCCTGCAACTGGCCTTCTGAGAGGGCAGCCTTACCTCTCCAGCCACTCAAGCAACCTGCAATCCAACAGGATAGGGGCACATGTGCCAGGCGCTTCTGTGCTAGGCAGAGACGCCCAGTGAAACGTAGGGAGCTTGTCACCTGCCGATTGCACACAGTGTTGCTTTCTCAGCAAAGACCCACCACCCTGGCACCAATTCTCCTCATTTAGAGGCCTGCAATGGCCTCTAACAGGTCTCCAGTACTTCTTTAGTCTCTCTTCTTCCTTCCCTCTTCTGCTGGGACTCAAGGGAGACAGTTCTCTAACTAGATCCAATCGTGATACTCCTCTGCTTAAAACCTTTTTACTGGCTTCCCACTGCCCTTGGCACAAAGTGCCAAATTGTTAATATGGTGTTCCTTTGTCAACCTACACTGCCTTACCTTAGGGAACAATCTGAGGTTTCTGGAATAAACTATGAGTTTACTTGTCTCTCTCCAAGTAGAACACCTTGCTCCTTCACTCTCCTGGCTAACCCTTCCCATCCTTCTAGGCACAGCTCCCATGTCTTTACTTTGGCCAAACTTTCCCAGGACCCTCCCCCTACAGACTGAGCCAGTGGCTTCCTCCACTGGGTTCCCACAGCCCTCTGTTCTTGCTGCTACTAGCTTTTTTTTTTTTTTTAATATTTTATTTATTTATTTTTAGAGAGAGAGGAAGGGAGAGAGAAAGAGAGGGAGAGAAACAGCAATGTATGGTTGCCTCTCACATGGCCCTCACAGGGAACCTGGCCCGCAACCCAGGCATGTGCCCTGACTGGGAATCGAACCAGGACCGTCTGGTTCCCAGTCCGTGCTCAATCCACTGAGCTACACCAGCCAGGGCTGCTACTAGCTTTTTAAGACCATATGTCAACTGTTTGTTTACAGGTCAGTTTCCCTTTACCAGATCATAAGCTTCTTGAAATGAGAATATTAACTGGACTCTTATTGTGTGGTAGACAT
Source organism: Micronycteris hirsuta (assembly GCA_004026765.1). NCBI lineage: Eukaryota > Metazoa > Chordata > Mammalia > Chiroptera > Phyllostomidae > Micronycteris > Micronycteris hirsuta. The sequence goes on along the minus strand of PVJI01019430.1, from coordinate 19,948 downwards.
GGTCATATGTGTTTTACATATATTAACTTGTAAAATCTTCATTACAACTCTATGTTACCACTTCTGCTTTAGAGATGAGAACAGTGAAGCAGAGAGATTAAATAATGTGCCCAAGGTCACTCAGCTAGAAAGCTGCAGAGCCAGAATCTGAACTTAGGAAATCTGGCTCCAAAGCCCACTTTTTTTTTTTTTTAAAGTATGTTTATTGATTTTAGAGAAAGAGGAAGGGAGAAAATGGATATGAGAGAGAAACATCAATTGGCTGCCTCCCACAAGCCTCAACCAGGGATTGAACTGACAATCCAGGTATGTGCCCTGACTGGAAATCGAACCCCCAACCCTTTAGTATATGGGATGACACTCCCACAGACTAAGCCACCCAGCCAGGGTCAAAGCCCTCTCTTAACCACTATAATATAGATACTTGTCTCTCCAGGCAAGGATACTATTGTTGTCATGTGGGGAATGAATGAATGAATGAATGAGGGCTATCTCTAGACTGTCTAGGTCTAACCCATAAACATCTGGTACAGCTGGGCCATTAGAGCACTGGAGCAGCTCACAAACACTGTTTTAGTTTGGCCTTACAGTTACATATTCTGCTCTTCCTTATCTCATGAGCGCTAAGCCAAGAGGGAAAGGCACCCAGCCCAGAGTGACTACCTCTTCCCCAATGCTCTCAAAACCAAGCAAAGCCAACCGGTTTCCTCCCGTGACTTAAGACAGAGCAAAGTCTATCCTGCCACATAAGGCGGCTGTCATCTCTTCCTTCTGCCAACAAACAGCATCAAACCTAGGGAGTGGGGGTGGGCAGAGAACTCGGCATCGGGAATCCTAACACCCTTACCTACAGGCTGGAAGGTAAGGCCAAGTGACGTGGGAATAGGCGGGACTGACCCGGCAAGACAGGTGAAACAGTGACCGTAGCAGCAGGCTCTCTCCTTGGAAAAGGCCGACCGAAACGCAGCACCGGCAAGCAGGTAGCTCTGACCCACACCAGAACGCCGCCCGGGAGGCGAAAATTTCCCAGCAGCGACGATGCCCGTGCCAATGGCGAGGGCTCCTGTTGGAAACAGTGGCTGGCCCTCCTTGGGGACTCTTACTAACTTTCAAGTTACTCTCGGATCAGGAGGGAAGCATAGAGAGGCAGAAGGTGTCTCCTGGGAAAAACCTGGCTGACTCAAACGCCAGTGCCTTCACTTGCTGGTGGAATGACTCCAGGCAAGGCTGGCAGTCAGTGCCCACCTCCTAGGGCTTCCGCGGGACTGAGGCTCCCCACGGTCCCCCACCTCCGGCGCGCAGCAGCTCCCGCCCCCGCCTCCCGGGCACAGCAGACCCCAGTAGAAGAGGGGGCATTTGCCGCTGCCACTTCTATCATAGACGGACGGCCTTGGGCTGTCACCACGGTTCCATTCCCTCCGCCGCTGAGGCCCGCCCAGAAAACTCGCACCCCCGCCCGGTTCCCTGCTCCCGGACCCCCCGCCCTCACCTTCCCCCGGTGTTCAGCGCTGCTCGCCCATAGTCTGTAGCCCGGAGCCGGGACTGCTCGGAGCTCCGTCCCGGGGGGCCGGGGCCGGGCCGGGGGCGTGGGAGCCGCTCACCGCCGCCTCCCAGCACAGCCACCCGAGCCGCAGCCGCCGTCGCTGCCTCCCTCCATGGCTGCGGCGCCGCCACCTGACAACGGAAGTGACGCACCGCCCCCGCCTCCTGGACTGAGCCTTAGCCCCGCCCCTCCCAGGACCCCGCCCCTCGCCCGAGTCTACGTCCTCTCGGCGTTGGGATTGGGCACTATCTTGATGATGGGCGGAAACCTTTAGGCAAGAGGCCAGATTTCGATTGTGGATTGGTTCAGGGTGGGGTCCTGTGAAACGATTGGAGGCTGAGACTTTAAAGGGGCGGTACTTACCTTTTTTTTTTTTTTTTCCTAAGCCTGCTGAGAGCCTGGGCTAGAGGCACCACCCCCGCCCCAACTCCACAGCACCTCCGGTTCCCTACAGTTTCTCCCTGCCGGGTATGGTGAAGTCTCCAGCAATTGTAAGGTCGGTCAGTTGTAGTGTATTCATCTGAAAAATGGTTCTTCTTTGATCCCCATTTATCGGTTTCTGGAGTTCTGTGCGGAGAGCGCTGCTGTTAGACTCAATAAATTACAGGAATTCCTGTCGTAGCCCTCACAATGCATTTCCCTCTGAGCCCCTCGCTTTTGTTGAAAACCCGCTTCAACCCGAAAATCCCTGAAGTCTTGACGAGGGAGGTTCACAGTGTAGAGTTCTATTAACGATTCTAGCCACCTAACCTCAGTCCCTCCTGTTGCAGTTTCGGTCCCTTTCTCCTCCTCCTCCAGCAACCACGCCCTCCATGAATCAGCTTCTTGCACCATCAGTTGAGCCCTTTAAAGGGATTGATTGCATCAGGCTGTTGACTCACTGGGGCCCTGTGAGAGAGCCTGGCTTCCCTCCCCTGGCATGCAGAAGCAGCTAACAGGGCTCAGTGGCAGCAGCACCAGCGACCATGGCCGTCACTTCTTTGTTTCAGAGGTGTGAGCTGCGGTGCTTGCTGCAGATGACTGTGTGAATCCCGGTGTCTTGCCAGCTGTCCCCTGAGTCACTCTGTACCCATGTGGGCACACGTGTCCAAGCCTGTATGCACTGCTGGGTTTTACTAGGGCGTGTGGCCAGGCACTTACGTGTATGCACATTTGTCATCTCCACGCAGGCAGTGCCAGGGCATGAGAGTTGGTGTGTGCGTCTGGCTGCCTCCTCCTATGGCATCTCTTTGTCTATCTGAATGCCTGGTGGCCACTAAGCTGATGGGGCTGAATAACAATAGTAATCAAAACAACTCCTACTGATGTGTCAGACTCTGTGTTAAGCACTTTAGAGACATCAGGTTAGGAGTCTGTTTACAGATGAACAATCTCAATTTCTGAGATGGGAAGTAATCTTTCCAAAGACACACAATTTATAATGGCAGGATTGTAATCTGAACCAACTTCGGCAGATTCTGAAAAGATTGGATTTGAATCCTTACTGCGTTCCTTACAAGCTGAGTGGCAAGTGTAAGTTCCTTAGCCTTCCTTGTGTGTCAAAATTAGGATAACACTTCATGGGATCACTGTAAGGATTCAGTGAGTGTGCAAACAGCTTCTCACAGGACCTGGCGAGTAAGAGTGCTAATGTCAGCCACAGTGACAGAGCTCTGATGAAACGGATGACAGAAAGTCAGGCACAAAGAAGCCTGGGCCCTGCCCCCGAAGCTCTCCTCTCTGACAAAGGGAAAAGCCTAGGGATTCCGGAAGCCCTGACTCTGACAGGAATGAGTTTTGGGTTTTCCAGAGCTCTAATTATCAGCTAGATGAATCACTAGGTGCTGACACCACCATCCCCACCCCCAGGAGACACTCAACTGATTCAAAATGTGGGATTTAAACAAAGGAGAGGAGGAGGAAGAGAAGGAGGGGAGGAGAAGAGGTAATGAACGGAAACTAAAGGTGCCAGCCAGAGGAAATGAAAAACTGTCATCAGGACATATACACACACTCAGCGACATCCTCTCCTGCTGGCTCTCCGGCTCAGGGCATACTGGCAGACATCGCTGCCAAAGCAAAGTGACGCCTGTCACAATAGCATGAGATGGTAGTTCGATGATATATATAGGTAGGTCTGCCTATCACAGGAGAGGAAGAGACCTTCAACCCTGATAAGCTTACTCAGATTCTTCTTACTGGCTGGCTTCTGGCTCCTCTTTGTGGCCAAGCCCCAAGGCCTGGGTGGGTATGGCAAGTTTTGCATGCCAGGCCCATCCTTGGTAGCCGGGTGTCACCACTAAGATGAGCAGGGAAGCACTCATCTTACTCTGTCTTCAGTGTGATGTTGGAAGTGTTGGGAAGCAGAATAGCATAGTGTAGTATCACGGAGTTTGAGTCATACAGACCTGAGTTCAAATCCCCGCTCTGCTCTTCACTGGCTCTTCGACCTTGAGCATGTCACTTAACCTCTCTGGATCTGCTCCTTCATCTGTAACATGAGGCTATTAATACACACCTCCAGGGTTGTTGTAATGATGAAATGAGATGATTTTGTCATTCCACAAAGATTTGAGGACGGCCTGCTAGGTGCAGGGCACTGAGCTAAATACTGGAGATCCGGTGGGACCAAAGAGACTACAGCTCTGCCCTCCTAAGCACGTGGGGCCCTGGCACAAGGCCTGGCACACGGTGAGACTCAACAAGCGGTAGCTACTTATGATGACCATCTTGGCATTCTGCCATTAACTTAGTCATGGGACCCGAGGAGAGTCCCTTCCCCTTCCCACTGAGGAAACTGGGCCCATTTCCTCCACTTCAAAGTGACAATTCGGCAGGACCAGCGGTTCCCAACCTTCTCACCTTCAAAGCTTCTGCTAGTATTTTTCCCTCCGCAGGAGCCTCCCATTTGGTAAGATTTTGTCTCCTGTACAACCTGCGTCAAGTCATTTCTCCCTTTTTATTGGTTAAAGCCTCGTATCATAGGCATTAGACCTTGTGATCAGGAGGAGCAAGCCAGGGTGACCACCATACTGTTGGTGTGATTCCAGCCCACAGCAGAGACCAAGCTAGCTTGGTTACCTTTCACATAGTCTGGTCATTTCTCTGGGTCCTTCTGGAACATTGACGAGAATGCAAGAGACCCCTACCGCCCTCAGGGATCCTTCAGCCAGGGATGCCAGACTGGAAATCACTGAACTGGGTGTTCTCCCTCAAGTCCCTTCAAGTCCCATGCAGCTGAGAGCAGATGTTGGGTCAAGGACACGTAAAGTTCAAGCTGCCTGCCCTCCCGGGTTTCCTCAGAGCCCCTGTAGTCGTCCCTTCCTGCAAATGAGAGAGAGACTCCTGCACTCTTCTTTCCAGGAACAGGAGGGGAGGGAGGGGACAGGACATACCCACTGAGCACTCAGAATTCCTGAGGATTCAGTCCTCAGCTAGGACCCCACGCTGATGTACATGTGGGCTCCAACGAAGCCTGCAATGGGAGTAGCACAGAACCCAAACTTTGATGGGGTGATAACATTTGAAATGTTTTTTATCTTTTCCTTGATGTTCCCCCGGGGCCTTTCCTTTATGCAGATAGTTAGGTTAATCTGCCTTCCTTACATCAGGAAACAAGTGATACAACAGAATGCAGAGTTCATTTTTAGCTTCTGAATTCTACAGGCCTAAGCCTTCAGGGAGGAATGGAAAGAATTTCTGAGCAGGTACAAATTTAGAAAGCTGTGTAACAGGGGGATCTGGGAGACTGGCTTGAGAGTGGTGGTCTCTGAAAATAAAGATCCTTCTCAGCCTAGTAGCTGGCGGGGATCAGCCGGGTCTCAGGGACAGAAAAGCAGGAAAAGTTGTGCTCTTTTTCTTGGTGGGGCGCCAACAAGTAACAAAACCCTCTGAAGAAACAGCTGTTGTGCTGCATTTGGTCAAACAGGGCCTAACTAGCCCGAGATCTGAGAATTTGGGCCTTGGGAAAAGTAGGATGAAAATCTGAACATTGAGAAGGATCTGGGCTTCCCTGAAGGGAGAGGTCAGGGGGTCTTTTGGTCAGGTAGGGGCAATGCAACAGCAACCTGAGCGGGCTGACGGCAGAACACCAGAACTAAGCCCTCGTGAACCTATGCCACCTGAATGGACAGGGAACAAAAGGCCAGAACAAAACGGGGACATCTTGGTGTGTGCTAGCGCGACGGGATGACCACCGGGTCAGAATACACTCTCTACGCTTTGGCACTATGAAAGGAAGTGTTCTAGAATTCAGCCAATTCCAAGGAAAGTTGGGTGGGGGAGGGGACCTTGACATTACTGCAGGTAAGTTTCTGCTATTCCGGCCCAGTGAGGCGAAGTATGAATTCAGTTGTTAGAGAAAGTTCAAGTTATGTTTCTTACACACCAGAAATTGGAACCAGCTACATTCCTTACCCAGAGGTCTTTGCGTCACTTGCCTCACACCTCTCCCATTTCTGCTGCTTCAATGGTACTCAGTTTTCCCACCTCAGGTTTCCTCCACCTTCCTTTGGCTACCCCCCACCCCTTTGGCTCTGTAATGTTTTTAATATTGATTTTTAGAGAGAGAGAGGAAGGAGGGGGAGAGAGAGGGAAAGAAAGAGAGAGAGAAACATCGACTTGTTGTTCTACTTATTTATGAGTTCATTGGTTGATGCTTGCATGTGACCTGACTGGGGATCGAACTGCAACCTTGGTGTATCAGGATGATGCTCTAACCAACTGAGCTACCTGGCCAGGGTTCCTTTGGCTCTTTAAATGCCAAGTTCCTTCTCAGTTTACATTTCACTTCTTCAGGCCACATTTTCCAAGATAAAGCCACCTCTCTACTCTTTCTCAAAGTGCTATTTATTTCCTTCATGACATCTACTAATAGTTTCAGGTTGTTTATTGTTAGTCTCCCCCTCTAGGATGTTGGTTCCGTGAGAGCAGGACCCTTATTCATCTTGATGTTCCTGGATGATGTGTATGTAGCTAGCACTGTGACTAGAATTGTAGAATGAATGACCAGTGGCAGTCAGGGAATTCCTGGCTTCCAATAGGCTGGTGGACACTGAGCTCCCTCAGCCCCTGCCTGGACCCCTGACTGCCTTTCCCAGCAATCCAGAACGAGATGCCATAAGACCTACAACCTTGGGGCTTGAAGACTTAGCTGTGCTCTACCCAGGGACTCAGCATGAGTGTGTCTCAGCGGGGCCTGGTTCCTCTCCTGCGCACCTATCCTCCCTGTGCCTTGCCTAGAGTGACAGCGGCTCTCCTGGGGTCTGGCTCACAATGCTTCTGGAATACGTCCTGAGTCTTTCTTCCCAGCAGTCTGCACTGGCCCTTCTCTCCACCCCGGCCTGGGGGCTCTCCCTTGCTCTGCTGAGGATGTAAAAGCCTCTGACACACCACTTCAAAGCCTCAGAGCTAGACCTTTCTTCCACCCCTAGGCCAAACTCACAGCATAAGCCACAGGTGGCAAACACAAGGCCTGTGGGCCGAATTTGGCCCTCCACCTTGTTTCTACCTGGCGGCAAGGGTGAGCTCCTTGCCCCTAGTTAAGGAGTAGTTACATTTATACAGTTCTAAAACTGCTTTCAGCCCTTTGAAGGCAATGGCGAGGCTGATGTGGCCCCCTGGTGAAAATGAGTTTGACACCCCTGGATAAGCCCCGTTGAAGTTGGAAACATCTGCAGACATGCAGGAAACCTGTGCACGGGAGGCTGCTGTGGGGGCTCCCACCAGTTCTTCATTCCAGACTGGGTGGCTCTCTCCCCATGGCTGTATGTGAACATTTTCAGTGAGGATCTCCCTTCTGTGCCTGCCCTCTACTTTCTCTTACCAGCAGTCACCTTGTGGTGTTGCTTCCCTTAACTCTGTCAGAGGTGCCTGGAAACTCAGAGAAGTGGTTTTCTCCCTGCTGGAATCCACTGTTGTCTCCTGAAGGCAAGGGCAGAGTCTAAGCAGCTTCCAGGACCTCTGGGCTACAATGAAATACAATAGCAGAAGCCTCATGGTGAGTTCTTGGCTCTTACTTATTTATATATTTTGTAGACAATTTTATTTATTTTTAGAGCGAGTGGAAGGGAAGGAGAGAGGGGAAGGGATGTGCAAGAGAAACATCGAAGGGTTGCTTCTCACACACCCCCAGCTGGGGACCAGACTCACAACCCAGGCATGTGCCCTGACAGGGAATCGAATCCCTGATCTTTCACTTTGTGGGATAACACCCAATCCACTGAGTCACGCCTGTCAGGGGTACCTGGTTCTTTAAATGGCAGGCTCTGTCTCCGTTTAAATTTAAATTAATAATGCAGAGTCCCAGGTTCAATTCTGGTTCATGTCTAGGGAAAGTAGGAGCCCGAAGGTGGCCCCTCTAGACACATCCCAGCTGGTTGTGATGAGGCAGTCCAAGGACGACACTTTGACAAAGACTGTGCTGGAATGTGAATGCAATGACCTTGAGCTGCCAGTGTCCAAATGAATACTCCTCTCAAATCTCCCTCAAGACATGACAGCAGCCTAAGGTGGAGGACCCTGCCTTATTCAAAACTCTGGTGAAGCACTTCTCAGGTTGGGTTTCATTGCTGTGGTTCCCCATCACCTCTCCCACTCTCTCACTAGATTAAAAGCTCCCCTCCTGAAAGGACCAAATCTTCCTGTCAATGTGTGCTCAGTAGAAGGCCTGGCACAGCAGCTGCTCCGTGGATGTTTGTTTGATGAAGACAAACCCTCTAGTCCACAGCACGGAGCTGCTTTTACTGAGATGGCTGTTTGCCTGTGGGAGGGCTGTTATGGCAAGGCAGCGATAACAAAGACTTGGGTTCCAACTTCCAGAACCCCTGTCCCTTGAGGACCCAATGACTCTCAGAATGGGAGCCTGATTTCTTGCTTTTGGATGAGTTTCCCACACTTGAGGGAGACAGGCCCAGGATTTCTCCAATCTCTCTACCTCAAGAAATAGCAGTGAGACCAACAACCCCCTCAATAGGGAGTCTGAACAGAAAGGCCACTTTCTACCTAACCAGGTTGACTGAACGACTCTCCTACTACAATTCCCAAACTTTGCTGCATATTAGTACCACATGAGAAACTTACAAAAAGCCAATGCCCAGGATATACGCCATACCAATTAAACCCGAAACAGGGGAGGGTGGGACAGGTGATTCCACTGTGCAGCCCAGTTCGAGACCCAGCACCCTAGGACAACGGACCAACACAGAGCCTGCACTCAGCAGGGAAAGCATGAAGCACACACTTGTTTGTGTCCAAGTTTACTTTTATGAGAAAACAAACATAATTGCAAGACAAATGGGGACACTCGGGGATGGCTGAGGCTGAGCCCATTGCATCATCCTCACTGGGAGAGGGTTGAAAAACGATTTGACGGATTTCCTGAATCAGTAAATCAGAGATTCAAATACAAATGATCAAAAGAGAGGGGGTGGTCACCTCCCCCAAGGCCACAGATACATAGGATTCTGGGCACCAGGGTGAGCCTGGGAGGTAGAACCCTGTGCAAGGCAGCTGTGGAAGGTTGTCTGTCAGGTCCCAGCTTCTGGGCTGGCCCTGCTCCCCTCCCAGGTTCTTGGCAGGGAGGGACACAGCGCAGCTGGCTTGGTAGAACCCCAGAGGAACCTGAGTGGTGACTCGGGCTTGCTGCAGGGACAGGCTCATTTGTACTTTCTGGTGGGAAATTCCCGGCGGCCTTGCCCCAGGCTGCGAAAGCTGCGCACGCGATGGATCATCTGCAGCTGCTGCTCAATGGTCTTGGTGATGTTCACGTCATCTGGGATGTGGACGTAACGGACATTACGGCCTGTTACAAAGAGGTCATCCAGCTCAGCCTGATGCCCCCAACGGTCCGTGTAGGTGACCTTGGCCAGGCGGATGTTCATGAAAGCATCGACATTGTCTATGCGTCCGTGGGCCACGCTCTCATCCCGCAGGTCCACAGTGGTTACCTGGCCCTGGAGGCCCTGCAGCAGGATGATCAGGCTGTTCTCAGAGATGGTCCGCTCCTTCCTTGAGTGGCTCACCGCCATGCTCCCACACTGCTGGCTGCCTGCAGGAAGAGCACACAGATGGCAGCTATCGCAGGCTAGGGGGTGCAGTGGGCTACTCACCTCCACCAGGTTATAGTGCAAAATCCCCAGCACAGACTTCCCCGAGTTTGCCCACTTCCCCAGCTTTTGAGTCTGGAGCACCCTTATGAGCCAGGTACTTCATGTACACACTTCATAGCCTCCTTTCACCACTTTGCAAGCCAAGTGTTACTTCTATTCGTTTCATAAATGAGACAAATATGGCCAGGAGAGGTTAAGTCACTTGCCCAAAGTCAAACAGTTGACAAATGGAGGTGCAGGGATTCAAATCCAGGGCTGCCCTACTCCAAACCCCACACCAGGGGTTCTGAACCCTCACTGTATGTTAGAATCACCCAGTGGGTTTTTGCTGGCCGCCCCGCCCCAGAGGTTCTGATTCATTTGGTCAGGGGTGGGGCTCAGGTATCCTATTTTTTAAAAGCTCCCCAGGTAATTCTAATGTGCATGTAAGTTTGAGAACCACTACTCAAAGTATGGTCCATGGACCAGCAGTTTCGGCATCACCCAGGCATCTGTCGGAAAGGCAGAATCTCTGGTCTCTCCCAAGACATTCTGAAAGAATCTGCATTTTAACCTGACCCCTAGGTGAATCATTGGTAGTTTTCAAACATTGTGCGCATCAGACTAATCTGGAGAACTTTGTAAAACGCATTGCTAGGCCCTACTCCCAATTTCTAACTCAGTGGGCCTGAGGTGGGGCCCAAGAACGTGCATTTCTAACAGGTTCTTAGTTGCTGAAATTGCTGGTCTGAGGCCCACTGAGAATAACTGGTCTACACAATACAGCTGCCATATAAGTAGAAATTTAGGCCATTAATTAAAAAAAAAAAAGGTAGCATATATAGCACATAGGTTTTGAAGGCAGAGAAAACTAGGTTGGAATCTCCGCTCCACCCGCAAACTCTTTAAACCAAGGACAGTTACTTAATGTCTCTGAACCTGTTTCCACATCTACTAAACCACACGCTAAATGAGGCTAACAGAATCTCACTACACTGAGTGTACTTCCCTTCGCTTTCAACATGCCCTGATATTTTATTAATGTAACTTTGTCTTATCTATCCGTATTTTCAGATTCTGGGTGGGAGGGGTGGGACTTGCAGACCTCACTCAGAATCCCCACGGGACTGAACAGGGTGGCATTAAGGGCGGCAAGCCTTCCACACCACTGGTGAGGGAGGCTTCACCGGGAGTACGAGCCCGAGCACACACTGCGGGGGCTGCCCAGTGACTGGAAGAGGCAGGTCTGGGCTAAGGCTGGCTCTGCCACTTTCCGGGAGGGAGACCACGAGCGAGCCACTTAACTTACTCAATTCAGTTAGCCCACGAATAAAGTGGGGATGGTAGAAGCTTAACTCACAGAGCCGTGGGAATGGACTACACTCAGCAAATCGGAAAGAAAACACTTTCGCGGCTCCCCACCGGCTTCTGGGGTTCCTGGTTCCCCACGCCGCCCCGCCCCGCTCCCGGGTTCCCCAGACGCACCGCGCCGGATTCTTTCCGCTGCCGGGTCTGGGTCGCTGCGGAAGCTAGCGGGCGCCTAGCTGAGCCGCCTTCCTTCCGCAGCGGGACTCAGAAGCCATAGCAACCACAGAGCCGCTCAGTCTGCCCGGAGCGGAGATGGCGCTCAGTGCGCAGGCCCGCGCCACCGGAGGCGGAGCCCGAACTACAATCCCCAGAATGCCTCGCGAGCGCCGCGACTCGAGCTCTGGCAATCGCCGGCCTACATCTTTGGATTGTCATTGAAGAGTCGTTCATTCATTCAGCAAATATTCATTGAGTCTTCACCGTGTCTCCTTCTAAGGCTCCGGACACAGCGGTGACTGAAGAGACAAGCTCCCTGATCTGAAAATCCTTATATCTACCCGGGGAGGGGGGGCATGTCTATAAGAGAAGAAACAAGAAAATTATGATACAAGTTCTTTAGAATATTAATATAGGTAACGTGATAGAGACTAGGTGGACTTTTATTGGTCGGGGATGTCCTAATGTGACATCTGAGCTGAGATGAATGACATAAAGTTAACCTTGTGAAAACCAAGAAAGGATCATTGCAGTCTGCGTGAAGGACCTGGTGGAAATGAGCTTGCCAATTTGGACAAACGGAGAGGCCAGTAAGACTGGGCAGAGTGGTGTGATGAGAGATCACAGAGAAAGGCAAGAACCAGAAAATTTAGAACTCTGTAAGCCAGGGTAAGGAGTTTGGGTTTCTCGGTTAGGCATGTAGGTTCTAGAGGCAGTGCCTAGGTTCAGATCTGCTCTTTGCAGACTGTATGACTTCCCACAAGTTAATTATCCTCACCTGCTACTAGAAGTGCAATGATAGGCTATCAAAAGGGAGTGGCATGATCTGATTTATATTTTTAAAGGTAACTCTGAATAGCCTTGGAAAAGCTGCTTATCTTCTCTCAGCTCCAATTTCCTCCTTAGGAAAAAAAAAGATAATGTCACTCTCAGAGACTTGTAAGGTTTGAGTGACCTTCATTAATGTGTGACAGCGCCTGGCACACAGGAAAAACTCAATAAGAGTTAAGCTCGTTTGACTCCTTCACGCTCTCACTCATTTACTTCCATCCCTCCCAGGAGCCTTCTCTTTTTACCAGTGATCACGGTTGATCTCTTCTATCCTTAGAATAAAAACTTTCTCCGTGCTCTACTCTGGTTCTCCTACTACCCTCCACAGTCAAACTTCTCAAGAAAGTCCTCTATTCCAGTGGTTCTCCAAGTGTAATCTCTTTTCCACCCTCATATCTGTGTGAGACTGGATTTTCTTCACGTACTTCACCCAGAACAACAGATTAAATGCCGAAGCAGCCATAAATTGACTTGCCAGGAGGGCATGCAGCAGCTGGAGGAGCATGTGGCCCCACCACAGGTGCACCCCAACCACAGGTGCAATTCCCTCGCCAGCTGCTTCCATCCATTAAATTCAATCCGGAGACCGGCGGGATCCTACGAAGGCCTGGAGTCCAGCCTCCAAGTGAGGCCACTTTCTGCAGCTGCGGGTGCAAGCACCTGTGGCCACTTCCAGCTCTGCCCTCCAGATGCGCTCCAGGCGCCACAAGATGAGGAATGGCCACCCCGCCCAAGAGGGGCTGCCCATCTCCTGCGACCAGCTCTGAGGGAACCCGCTTCAAGAAAATCTCCCTCCAAGGCAACATCACTGCAGGGAAGTCAACATTTGTGAATATCCTTAAACAAGTCTGCCAGGGCTGGGAAGTGGTTCCAGAACCTGTTGCCAGATGGTGCAATGTTGAAAGTATTCAAGATGCATTTCAGGAGCTGACAACATCGCAGAAAAGTGATAGGAATGTTTTTCAGATGATGGACTTTGAGAAACCTGAAGGATGGTCTTTTACCTTCCAGTCATATGCCTGCCTCAGTGAATAGGAGCTCAGCTTGCCTTTCAATGGCAAGCTCAAAGACGCAGAGATATGTTTACTTTTTGAATGCTTGTGTATAGTGAGTGACAGGTATATTTTTGCATCGAATTTGTATAAATCTGACTGCATGAATGAAACAGAGTGGAAAAGTGATCAAGATTGGCATGACTGGATGGATAACCAGTTTGGCCAAAGCCTTGAACTAGGTGGAATCATTTATCTTTGAGTCATTCCAGAGAAATGCTTGATTTATGGGGAAGAAATGAAGAATAAGGTATTCCTCTTGAATATTTAGAGAAGCTTCACTATAAGCATGGAAGCTTGCTGCTGCACAGAACACTGAAAACCAACTTGGATCTACAAGAAGTGCTTGTCTTAACACTGGACATTAATGAAGATTTCAGACAAAGCCGACAGTCTAGTTGAAGAGGTCAAAGAATTTTGAGCACTTTGTGATCTTACTGATGATGACAGGCAGCAAAATGATTCCAGATACGTCTGCTGTGTATCTTTGCAGCTCCATATTCGTATTAAGTCTCTTTAGAAAATCCATGTTTTTTTTTTAATTTTTTTTTATCCACAAGGCCTATAAGGAGTTGAATCAGTTTTGAGTCCAAGGACCTGTGGCTTTATTTTTTATTTTTAAAGATTTTATTTATTTTTTTAAGAGAGAAGAGAAGTAAAGGAGAAAGAGAGGGAGAGAAATATCAATGTGTGGTTGCCTCTAAAGTGTCCCCCACTGGGGACCTGCCCTGCAACCCAGGCATGTGCCCTGACTGGGAATCAAACCAGCGACCCTTTGGTTCCTAGGCCCGCGCTCAATCCACTGAGCTACACCAGCCAGGGTGCTACCACCATTTTTAACTACCTAAGTTGGGCACCTCGAATAAACTTGACAACTTTTAACCCCCACACACCTGTTATAGTCACCTGAGCCCTGCAGATTCTTTGAAGTGTGTCCCCCACCCTTCACTTGCCTTTTTATTTTGACTGCTGCCATCCTAGCTGAGACCCTTTTTTTCTGACTTGATCATTATAAAAACTACCTTACTGGCCTTTGTGTCTCATGATCCTTTGCCAATAGATTCTAAGTACACAAGTGTGATCTGATTATTTACCTGCTGATAAAACTTTCAATTAGCCACCAGAATAAAGGTTCCGATACTGACATAAAGGTTCTGATACAGCTCTTCATGACTGATTCCAGCCTACCTTACAGCTGCACCTCCTTCAGGTTTTCTACCCAAACTCTCCAAGCAGTGTTTCCGGAAGTGTGGTATGGGAACTGCTTGCCTCATCGTTATCTGGAAAGCTGCTTAAACCCAACCCCACACCTATGGAATCAGAAGTGGAGTCCAGGGCGTCTGCACACCTCACAAGGCAATGCTAAAATTCAAGACCCGCCGCCCTACTCTCTAGTCAGACTCAGCCTCTCAGCGACCCCCCCAGACACACCCTACGCTCTGGTCTCTGCCTTTGCAATCTTGCCTCCTCCATATGCCTCTCTCAGTTATCTTTGGATGTGAAGTTCAATCCCTCCTTCAAAGACAGCCCTGCTCAGTTGCTGTACCTTTCTGAAGTCTTCAGTGATTACTCCAGTTGGACGTGATGTCTCCCCTCTGACCCCTAGAGTATATTGCCTGCTACACGTTTGCTTGTTGCATGCAGATTCTCGATAGTTATTTACAGAGATCTTACCTTCCCTACTAGTGTCCTGGCTGTGGGGACAGAGAGAAGCCTCAGGAGGCCCATGTGCTTGACCCTGCAAACCACAGTTGCGTGAGGAACACCGGTTTTGTGAATGTGGAGAGAGGATAGGGATCTGAACAAAGATGGCAGTGGGAATGGGGAAAAAAGGATGAATGTTGAAGACCCTGAAAACAGCTCATTGGAATGCTTGGAGGCTGATTAAATTTGCAGTGTGGATGGTAGGAGGAAGAATCAGTGATTTAAATTTTAACACTGGGTATCCAAGGAGATGGTGGCCCATTAATAGGAATAAGAGGGATGGGGGGGGGTGGGCAATGGGGGTTTTGTCTGTGGAGGTAATCTCATTTTTTGGACACTCAGCCACTGAATTCCTTTCCCCATGTTTGGGGGGAATCTGACATTCCGTGAGTTTTGGTGGCAGCTGAGAATCCGCTTCCCACTACAGATGATGTAAAGGTCAGATATTGCCTCTCCCTGTTGTGAACTATGCAGTGTGACCTAAACTCAGGCCTTATCAGACTTGAAATCTGGAGCAAGCGACAAGAACCAGCAGGGACTGTTTAGGCTCTGTCCTCATGTCTGCGTCATCCAGCGCCTCCCCTGGGGGTGCTGCTGCTAGTGCGGGAGTCCCTTCCTGTGCTGCCCGCCCGCCCCTGGTTCCTGGCCATTTTCTCATGGTTCTCTGGTCTTCCCAGCAAGCCTGTGGGTTGCCTGATTCCCTTGCAGTAAACTCCTTCTCTACTTAAGTAGCCAGAATTGGTTTCAGACTCTTGTAACTGACAACCCGGGCCAGTACAAGGCCCACCTGAATTAAGTTCACGGCAGGAAGTTGAATTTCTCCGCTCCCTTTAGATGAGCTCAGTTGTACTCCCGTTTCCAACGGCCAGAATCCTGAGAGGGAGGGAGATTCCTGGGTCACCTGCTGCGACTTGCCACCCAGGCACCAGGACCCCACAGCACCCTCAGGTACCGCTGCCCGATCAACTCCGGGGACCAGCAACCCATTTCTTTACTGGGTGCTTGACTCCATTGTTAGGGAGTTTTTGGTATCCTTCACTTCCAGCTCTTTTCAATGAAAAACTGTCCTATTTCGTATCACATTGAAGTTTTTTCATGCCTTTTGAAAATGAAGTGAAGGTGCTAAGTAAATAAAAATGACATGCACATGTGAGGTGACGTGGGGCATCTCAGGGAAAGTGAGCCTGTGGCCCAGGTGAGGGAGGATACAGAGCTTTGTGAGTCAATAATAATGGTGGAAAGCAATGGCCTCTCTGGAAAAAAAGCGATGCAAAACAGTTTGCAGAAAAATGCAAACTAAGCACCGAGGGGCACAAAAAGCGTTTGGTCAGCAGTGGGGTCAGAGTAAGGGCGAGGGTGAGGAATGGGCTGAGACTGAGAGATGAGTTCAGGCTGAGGAACAGGGAAAAAGCCAGGGATGACATAAAGGTCAGCTGGCAAATGACCGGGCCTTTGTGACAGGCTTTTTCAAATGGCTACATTAACATCTGTATCATACAGGGCAATCCTCAATCAGAAGCCACAGAGGAAGGGAGGGGAAGTGCAGTCAGAAAGTAATATGATTAGAGCCGCCAGGTTTGCAGGGTGAGGGTCAGAGAGTTTTAGGAAGACAAGTGCGTTTGGCGGGGTCAAGGGTCTGCAAAAAGCCAAGGAGAATGGGAGGAGAAAAGGCTGTCGGATCTAGAAGGTCGGGCCTGGGGACGTGAGCTGTGGGACCTGTGTAGTCCTAGGAGCTACAGGGGCGTGGGAAGGAGGGACGGTGGGTGAGGCAGCAAGGAGCCCGGAGTGCTGGTGTGTCAGCGGAGCGGGCGTTGGACAGCCCGGTGGATTAAGACGTAGAGAAAGGAGCCCCCGGAGAAGCGGAGGTTGAAGATGTGGACGAGAGCGGTTTGGAGAGGTAGGACGGCCTCAGCAGCCGTTGGGATGCACGTCCCAGACGCAGAAAGAAGGCGGGGCGCGACCGAGGGGAGGCAGAGCGCGGATAAGAGATGCGCTGAAGCGGAGAGGCGAGGGAGAGCACACAAAGCCAGCGTTATTTTCTCAACTGTAAGCGAACCTGAGCCGTCTTCAGGATGTCCAGAACACACGAGTCAAATGTTGTTGGCTGACACCGTGACTTCCCCTGGAAAACCTGAAAAAACGTTGGCCCCAATGTTTCAAAAGGAAGTTAGTTTTATAAAGACAAGGGAGTGATCCGATGCAAATATGCACGCCTAGGATTTAGGAGTCCTGGGTCCTGACCCCCGCCTCTTCTCGGGCTGTGCCGGTGCTGTGACCTCACAAGGCTAATGCAATTGGGGTTTCATGTAGTTTGGGGAACTAACAGAGCAAGTAATGTTATTTTTGTCGGTAGAGGCACCACACTGGCCAGAAACAAAGAGAACGTAGAGTGTGTTGTGTGTGGAGTAGGAGGGGTGTGTTAAGGTAATCAAATAATCCACAATGATTACCATTGGCCCTTGGAATGCATCTTGACATTCTCTTTTGAAAAGGGGTGAGTTATGATTTGAGAATTTACTTCTCACGAAATCCCCAAATTGTGCAGGGCAGATTCAGCTAGGAAGGGGTTTCCTGGCCAGATCCCTGTGGACTCTGTCTGTGACCAGCTGTCCAGGAATTGAGCAGCTGAAGAGCAGCTATCCAGGGCGTTATTTAAAGGGAGTTAGGGGTGGCCCTGGCGGTGTGGCCCAGTGGATTGAGTGCCGGCCTGTGAACCAAAGGGTCGCTGGTCTGCTTCCCAGTCAGGGCACGTGTCTGGATTTCGGGTTGGGTCCCCAACAGGGGATGTGTGAGAGGCAACCACACACACTCTCCTTCTCTCCCTCCCTTCCCCTCTCTAAAAAAAATATAAATAAATTCTTAAAGAAAAATAAAGGGAGTTAGGGGTGGATGAATGTTAGGGTTAGTTTTTGAATTTTAATTTGGGTCTTTATAATTAGTCGTTGTGATACACATATATGTATTTTCTACAATTTGCATTTCTCCTTCTGTGGTTTCCTGTGACTTGAGTTGGGCTCTACACTGGGTGCAAACAGAGTGATAAAGCAGACGAAGAGGGTGAGGGAACCTGACCCTGTTTGGACTTGGGGGCTTGGGATCTGGCTACCATGCTGAAGTTTCTTTCTTGCCTCCCAGGATCTGGATCAAAGGCAAAAGTGAGTTTACTTTAAAAGTTGCTAGATACCCATGTGGACTACATGGGGTGACTTGCTTCTTAGAACTGAGGGCTAAACAGAACCCCTCCCCCCTTTTTCTTCCCTCTTCCCTCTTGGGTTTTTACCACATCATTCTTCTGGGAGTCACTAAAGAACCTGCATTCAGAAGACTTTTCTGGAGCTCTGCCCTGCATAATCTGTAAGGCATTCCAACACTGGTGAGAACAAGAGCGGGGCAGTTTGAGACTGAGTCGAGAAGAAAATTAGTCACAGAAGAGCTGAAAGAGAGCAGATAACCCCCCCCCCCCAGAGCATAAAGCTGGGGCCAACATGGGTAAAACTCCCAACTCTGGGGTCCCACCTGGGGCAGGCCCCAGGGAACTGTAAATTCAACACCTGACGTGGGCTGGCCAGCTTGAGGCAGTGAACTAGTTCTCATTCTTACAGATGGGGAAACCGAGGCTCGGCAAGGGTACCTAAGACACATGGTGAACTTGGGGCGGGAATGGGACCAGAGCCCAGTGTCCTGACCCTGCCCATAGCTTGCCTCCCCTTGAAGCACACAGGGCACTGTGACCCCCTTGCACCCCGAGGCCTGCTTTTAAATGGACACTGACGTGTCGTTAGTACTCAGTCCACACACTTGCTGGAGTAATTCCTGTCTTCTCTTTGCCTCCTCCCGACTCCCCTGTCTTCTCTGGATGCCCTGAACCACTATGCAAATCAACTTGTTTTTCTCAATATTTGTGCAAGTCTAGAGACATGAAACTCAAAGATTGCCTCATCACAGGCTGCCTGAGCAGAGATCTGTATCTTGTTTATTTATCGAGAGGACAGATACACTGGAAATCCTCGGCGTCGCTCTGGAGTAGGTGGAGGGAGGAGGCTGCTACTTCTCAGCAGCTCGTGGCCAACATCCAGGGTCCCAGGACATGCTCAGAGCAGACAGTGAAGTTCAGGTTTGTGGCAGTGCGGTGGGGGCCAGACTCAGAACAGACAGGACTTTCACCTTCATCTGTCACCTGGCCGTCAGGCCACCCCAAGTGGTGGCCAGATTGCTTAAAAGAGACTAAAACAGAAGGCACTTTGCAAGCCTGTCACAGGCGTTTTACAGCAAGACATGACTCTCCCCCGCCAACGGGACTTCTGGGGCGTCTTTATGGCAAGGAAGTGTAACTTTCGTGGGCAGGGAGCGCATTCAGTTTATCCGGGGGTTTACCTTCTTGTGACCAAAGACTGTGCCTTGGCAAGCCGAAGGACAGCTTCCCTGGACCTCACACTGCGGAACTGTGTTTGCCTCCACTCTTGCTGGGTGTGAGGGGCCCGCGTGATCCCTGTGGTTGGACCAACTCAGCTCAGTTTCTCTCCTAGCCTCTGCCATTCTGGATATTCTTTCCATAGGGCTGAATGGACCTTGACCCCTGGATATTGGTTGGCCCTGAGCCCACCAGTTTTCTCAGTCCTGGGCCTTCCTGAAACACTTAAGGCAGCCCCAGTCTGACATTTTACAGGGATCCCAATTAGACCTGGCACCATGCCCAGAGAAGTAGCTCATCTGGTACATGGGAGGGAAAATGACTCACTGTGTGCGCCTCCCATGTATCCAACTTAAGGCCCCGCTTGGCCACCGCTGGCGAAGCAGAGGGGACAGATGTCCTGGCGCACCGTGCTGGGTGTCTGTAGAAGAATGCAAGAACACGGAGTGGCAGAGGAAGCCTCTGGGGCTGAGGCGCACGTATCATGCTGAAAGCAAAGCATTTCCTTGGTGCACACCTCCGTATGGGAGACGCCCACACCACACATGGCCGGAGGGATGCGCAGAGAACTCCAGATAGACGCCCACGTGTTCTGTGCGGGACCCAGCTGAGTGTTCCTGTCACACAGCCTTGCTTCCTCTGCCTCTGAGGTCACAGTCCCCAGTGTGCCAGGGAGAGGAGGGCTGTCTACACTGGGCCCCCACTGTTGGAGGCAATTGCCTTTTCCACTTACTTCAAACTCACAAGGCAGAACACACCCCAGAAAGCTCTGAAGTTTCGTGACGATTCTCAGGCATCTGGGAGCTGTAGGCCCCCA